>CACSLK010027752.1:20153067-20163422 GCA_902706635.1 Striga hermonthica | reverse complement strand
CTGGTCGAAGTCGAGCAATAGTTTCAACAGCTTCATAGCTGTTGAACTTAAGTTTTTCGAGTCGTCTTCTCCCAACCCACTTTGCTAGTTGGTCGAAGTCGAGCAACAGTTTCAACAGCTTTATAGCTGTTGAACTTAAGTTTTTTCGAGTCGTCTTCTCCCAACCCATTTTGCGAGCTGGTCGAAGTCGAGCAACAATTTCAACAGCTTCAAAGCTGTTGAACTTAAGTTTTTCAAGTCGTCTTCTCCCAACCCACTTTGCTAGCTGGTCGAAGTCGAGCAACAGTTTCAACAGCTTTATAGCTGTTGAACTTAAGTTTTTTCGAGTCGTCTTCTCCCAACCCATTTCGCGAGCTGGTCGAAGTCGAGCTGAATTGGACCGGCTGTATAGCCGTTTCAAAAAATTCGATATGCTGGTGATTGTGCCGAAATCGATGCAAAAAAGGGGGCGATTGTTACTTCTTCTCGTCTTTAAGATACCCGACTTCTCCGGTTACTTATTATGTCTTGCTATCTGGGTCGAATCTTCCCAATTAATGATTATTTATTCAAGATATGGCTGACAGTGCCGCCTTTTTTCTTTATACATTTCGAATTTCAAATCCTTTAAGTGATGCGCGTCAAGTTAACCGCTGACTCCTCGCATTCTGTGTCTTATCACGGTCGTTGGTTTCCTTTCAATCTAACGGCTGACATCCATCCTACTCTCTATAAATAAGATTGGATTTCCTCCTCAAATCTTTTTTACTTCTCCCCAATTTCTTCTGCAACTCCGGCGATTCAAAGACACAAGCTTTCTTTTCCGGCGACCTTTTCCACCGTTTGCAGAATCTTAATCACCTGTCAGATCGGCGATATGTGTAAGTGTTTTCATTCTTTCTACTATTCTATTCCTTCTTTCTCCTATTTTCTGGGTTTTCCGGGTTTTCCTGCGTCGCTGTGTTCTTCGTGTTCTTCAAAAAAATTTTTTTTTTTTTTTTTGGAGATTTTATGCTGGATCTTGCGTGAATCACTCTTCAAGTAGGTAAATTGTTACCGTGCGACTTAGGCTATCGCGTATAACCTCTTATCGGCTTTTATTATGTCGACTCTTATCGACATTCGTTCTCTTTCTTTTTGTACTTTCCCTGAGTCGACTTTCTGTCGTCTTGCCTTCGTATTTCTACTGAAATACACCGTACCACTTTCCCCTTTTTCGTATCTCTGTCGACTTAAGTGAGTCGATTGTGCTTTGCTTGATTTTGTTTCTCCATGTCTGATCTTTGTCTTTGTTTCTTTTCCTTCTAGCTTCCAACTCCAGTTCTTCGCCCGACACCCTCGACAGATTGATCGACAGGGGCCTTGACCAAGCTAACTCAAGCTCAGTCGAGATTACCAGCTGTAGGATGGTTAACATTTCGCCCTCTTCATCGCGTACTTCAACCCCGAAGGTCGACTGGGCCGAATATGATCAGACCTTGTTGGACGGTGGTCTAGTTGAGGTCTCAAGGAGTCCTCGGGGAAACTCTCCTCGTCTCGACTTGATTCCTCAAGGTATTCCCCTTAGGTTGTTAGATATCCCTGTATATAGTACCAGTCCTGTACCTATATCTTTAGTTACTCCTCTCGACCCTCGAAAAGTTGTTTCAGTAGCCTGTACTTTTGCCAAATTGGCTACTTTGAACCCTTTTTCCTATGCCTCTGCGGGTCAAGTCGAGAGCTTCAGGCAGTTTAGCGGGCTTCCCTCTGATTGGGAGTTGATTACTCCGGGTCCTGACAGCGACTTCACCTGTCCCCCCGAAGGTTGCCATGCTTTCTTTATTGACCAAGTTATTTTCGGCCTACGTTTCTCTATCCAAGCCAAGCTTTTGGAGATAAGCGACTTGTATAAAATCCCAATAAATCAATTTTCTCCAAATGCTCTTTGTATCATGATAGCTTTTATCGTCGTTTCTCGCATAGTTCTTCATTTTTTTTTTGGCCGAATTTTTTCATTACTGTTATAGTTATCGACTTCAAAAGGGGGCCCATTGTTTAATCCGCCGTCCCGACGTTACCTTTCTTGATGACCTTTCTTCAAATATCCCAGAGTGGAAGTCGAAATTTGTCTTCATTCGACCTCCCGTCGGTGCTTATCCTTATACAAATAATTGGATAAGTACCAAAGTCAAACAAAATAAACGGTCTCGATCCGAGGACCTCGAAAGATTCTTAGAGGAGTTGAATAGGTGTACTTATAGCGCTCGACGCATAATAAAAGACCGTGAGTTGGTCAATCATGCCCGAATCGTTCTTTATGACGATATCTCTCGCCTCGATGATCCCCGTAAGCTGCTTAATATTCCTTATAATGTCGAGTCTTATTTCCTATTTTTTAACCTTCGCCCCTTTTTGTTTTCAGTTAAAGCTCTCAAGCGTTTCGAGGTGAAGAAACAGTCCACTGCTCCTATTCCACCCGGCAGATCCGGTACACAGTCGGCTGCCCCGGCTCGGAAACGCAAGTCTTCGGGTCCCAGTGCCCGCAAGAGACCTCAGGACGATCGCGCCCCTCCCCTACTCCTTGGCGACCCTAAGCGTCGTAAGGTCGGCAAGGGTAAGGAGAAGATGGTCGAAGAGAATGCTACACCTAAACGAACGGAATCGTCCGTTACTTACAAGGACGTGACGATTCGGATGCCTTCCCGGCTCTGGAACCACCCGGAACCGCATAAGGTGGCAGACTACCTTCATTCTGTGCTTCCTGAGGCCGACAAGGCTCGTGTCGAGGGGAACGACTACGAGCGTTCTTGTTACGCCACTCAATGCCTTACCCGGGTATGTGTTTTGCTCTTAGCTAGGTCCTTCATGTTTGTGCTTTTTGTTCTCATTGTTTACGTATCGTTTTTTTTTTTCTTTTTTTTTTTGTAGTTCTTAGCGACCGCTCTTCCTGGCCTCAAGGCCGGTACTCGACCCCCCACTTCCTCTACTAAGGCCCTCGAGGACAAATGCGAGGCGCAGCTTAGAGAGATTGCCCAGTTAAAGAAAGAGCTGGAGGGGTCTAAAGCCTTGGTCGACAAGTTGAAAGCCGACAAAGCCGTTGCCCTGCACGACAACGAGAAGCTCCAGCCCGACCTTGAGAAGGCTCAGGAGGCGAACATGTATGAGGTGGACATCGGCATCGTTCAGGGCCGGAAGTCGTTCTTAAGGACTGGTATAGGCGCTGCTTTTGTCAACGCCTATCGTAAGGAAGTCGTCAAGGAATTTTGCAATTCTCCTGAGTTCCTTGACAAGCTCTGCCCTGCCGCCGTTCAATATTTCGATCATGCTTTCGACGCATGGGAGGCTGTGGTGGCGGGATCTGAGTTTGCTGGGAAACTCGATCGGGAGGCAATGAGGCGTGCACTTCCCGACCCCGATGGTTATGAAGGCGGTACGTCCCTTCCGGACGACTACCCCTGGTGGACGGGTCTCGAGGCGAAGGCTGTCCGAGAGGCTAAGCTCACTTATCAACTGGATGCTCCCCTGCCTTCCCCCATCCATCCTGTCGGGCCCAGTCATGATGATCAAGCTGTGACCATCCTCGAGGGGAGCGACGAAGATGTTATATCTTAGTTGTATTTTCGAGGCTTATTGCCTTTTATTTGTCGTTTATTCCTATTGTCTGTTCTGGTCTCAATCTGATTTTTCAAATTGTAAAGATTGAGACGATTCTTGTAATGAATCTATTTTAAATGCTATCCTTCATTCTATCTTTGTCTAAGTTATCATGTTCCCGCAACGTTGTGTTCACGCTTTCATCGAGTCTTACCCTTTCATAGTTGTAGATTCATCGACGTCCCATTTGTTTACCTATTTAACGTGATTTTGTAGCTGTAGGCATTTTAGCCTTGACGGGTTAGGTTTGAGACGACTTTTGAAGTCGATTTTTATAGTCGTGTGCTCTGTAGCCTTGCCGAGATTTCGCTTCGAGGCATACAACTTTGTTGTTGTTTGAGTCGACTTTTGTAGTCGCGGGCTTTATAGCTTTGCCGAGATTTCGCTCGAGGCATTCAACTTTGTAGTTGTTTGAGTTGACCTCCAGTGTCTCACTCAGGACACTTCCTTCCAAGTGTAATGTGGTAATATGATTCCTCATTTTTCCTTCGTTCGAGCTTGCAATTCTTGCGAGCCAATCGGCCCGCTTATTCTCTTCTCGAGGTACTTGCGTTAGCTCAAAGCTGTCCAAGCCTTCTACTAGGCTCTGAATTTCTTCGACATACTTTATCATCCGATCCTCTTTGATTTCGCAATTTCCCAATACTTGCCCCACAACTAGTTGTGAGTCAGAATGTGCCAGGATTTCCGTCGCTCCGCCCCCGATTTCCAGTTGGATTCCCTTAATTAGAGCCTCATACTCTGCTTCGTTGTTTGAGGCTTTAAACCCCATTCTGATGGCGAAGTTGAGTTGTTCGCCTTCGGGGGATACTAGGGTTATTCCCAGACCAGATCCCTTGGCTGACGAGGACCCGTCGACGTGCATCATCCATTTCTTGCTTGCTCCTTTAGTCCCTTATTGAATAAAGTCGGCTAGAGCTTGGGCCTTTATAGCTCGTCGAGGTTCGTATTTGATGGAAAATTCGCTGAGTTCGACTGCCCATTTTGCGAGTCGACCCGACACAGTAGGTCGACCCAGTGTCTCTCCGAGCTGGAAATTTGTCCTTACTATTATCACATGGTTCAGGAAATACGGTCTCAATTTTCTGGCTGTGAGTACCAATGTTAATGCGGCCTTCTCGACTTCGGAATATCTTGCTTCTGCGCCTTGAAGCACTCGACTTGTATAATAGATCGGCTGTTGGGCCCCTTCAGCTTCTCGCAGTAATACAGAACTCAAAGAAAAGATTCCCACCGAGATATAGAGCACCAATTCGTCGCTCAAAAACTCTTTCAACTTTTCAAACGCCATCTGAGCCTCATCACCCCACTGAAAAGCTTTTTTCTTGAGTAACTTGAAGAATGGGAAACTCCTTTCCGCCGCCCGAGCTATGAATCGACTTAGTCCTGCAATTCGACCTGTCAGGACTTGCACTTCTCTAACATTCTTTGGTGGGGTCATGTCGAGTATGGCTTGCACTTTGTCCTTATTCACTTCGATGCCTCTTTCAGTTACGATATAGCCCAGGAATCGTCCTGCCCTTACTCCAAAGGCACATTTACTCGGGTTCAGCTTCATTCCAAATGTTCTTAATGTCGTAAACATTTCCCTTAAGTCTTCTACATGCGAGATCGAGGACCTACTTTTCACCAAGATATCGTCCACGTAAACTTCCATATTTCGCCCGATCTGGGATTTGAACATTCGATCCATCAACCTTTGGTATGTTGCCCCTACGTTCTTAAGTCCGAAAGGCATAACGACATAACAATATGTCCCTTTGCTCGTCACGAAACTAACTTTGCTTTGATCTTCAGGAGCCAAGGGAATTTGGTGGTACCCCTGGGACGCGTCCATCATGCTTAGCAATTGACAGCCAGCAGTGGAGTCGACCAGCTGGTCGATTCTCGGCAGGGGGTAGTGGTCCTTTGGGCAAGCTAAATTTAAGTCGCGAAAATCAATACACATACGCCACTTATTTAGCGCCTTTCTTACCATCACTGTGTTTGATATCCATTCTAGGAATTGAATTTCCTTGACATGTTTGGTTTTCAGCAACTTATCCACCTCGACCTCTATGGCTTTGTCGATTTCTACGCCATGGTGCCTAACTCGTTGTTTCACGGGCTTCTTTAGGGGGTCGACATTGAGTTTATGTTCCATGACATCGGGATCGATTCCCGTTAACTCTTCAGGGGAAAAAACAAATATGTCCCTGAATTCTTTCAGCAGTCCCACCAGCTGTCGACGCAACTCTTCTTCCAACTCTCGCCCTATTTTAGTGGTCTGCTCTTCTCTCTCCCCGATTTGAATTTCCATTAATTCCCCATGCGGCTCGATATCATTCTCCCTTCGTCTCTTTTCATTTGACACCGGCTTTTTTCCTTCTTTTACCTCCGCTCGTTGGTTTGTCCTTACTGCAATCTGATAACAGGTTCTTGACAGCTTCTGGTCTCCTCGGGCTTCCCCTACCTTATCTCCGACGGGGAACTTTAGCTTCATATGATAGGTTGACACTACTGCTTGGAATGCGTTGAGTGCTGACCTTCCCAGAATCACTTATAAGCCGACTCGACGTCGACTACGACGAATCGTACCATTTTCACCTTCCTTAAGTCGCCTTCCCCGAGGACGACAGCGAGCGTGGTTTCCCCTAGGGGTGCGACTTCCGAGCCATTAAATCCAAAAAGTGAAGTGTGCAGAGGTGAGAGTTCGATGTCGAGTTCCATCCGTTTAAGACAATTGTAAAAAATCACATTCACCGAGCTTCCTGTGTTGACAAAGATTCTCTGGACTTCATAGCCCGATATCTGAGCTGTGATCATCAAGGCATCGTTGTGAGGTCTCTCGACCTCTCCCATGTCCGCTGGTCCGAAATTCATCACTGGACCGTCTTCCTCGACCTGTTGTATTTCGATTTTTCCGTGATGCCCTCGAGCATAGGCCTTTCTAGCCCGATTTGAATCACCATCGGTTGGTCCTCCGAATATCATGTGAATCACTCCTCTTTTCTGGGGGAGCTCCTCCTTATCGTGTGTTCTTGCCCTCTTGTGAGGGCTTTTGCTTCTCTCCCTTCGTCGACTGGTTCGTTCTCGATCCTTATAAACGAATTCCTTCAGATGGCCTGCTTTGATTAGTCTCTCGATTTGATTTTTTAGGTGCCGACATTCATCGGTGTTATGACCGTAGTCTTTATGAAATCGACAATACAGGTTACTTTTAGGTTTTGTCGGCCCATCCTTCCTTGTTCGTGGCCATCTAACAACATTTTCGTGTATTTCCTTCTCCATTACTTCCAATATCCTTGCATTCGAGGCTAACAGAGGGGTATATTAGGCTGCCCTCCATCCCCTCGAACGACCTTCTCTTTCGGACTTCGGGGATCTCTTCCTTTCAACCGTCGAGACCGGTTTTCTATCCTTCTTTTCGTCCCGAGACTCAGCTTTTGCTTTAGCCGCTTGTAAAAAGTCAGCTTTGGCTTCCTCGACATTCATGTATTTGGCGCACCTTCCCAATACTTCATCGAACGTCCTTCTGGGTCGTTTTGCTAGGGAATTTCTGCACAGTCCCGGGAGTAGCCCTCGAGTGAGTCTTCCCGACTTAATCTCCTCAGTGGCCGAGGGGACGTCGACACACGCCCGTGTGTATCTCGCCACGTAGTCCCTCAATGATTCCCCTTCTTTTCTGCTGCATACCTATCAAAGTAAGGTAAGACTTTTCTTGGGCTTTTACACTTGCGAATTGGTTTAGGAAACTCGAGCTAAATCCGTCAAAGTCCCTGATGGCTCCTGGGGGCAATTGATGAAACCAATCCTGCGCTAGTCCTCGCAGGGTCGTCAGGAACGCTCGACACTGAACGGGGTCGTTATAACGGTGCAATACTGCCATGTTTTCAAAACTTCTGAGATGTCGAGAGGGATCAGTCGACCCGTCATACCAGATATTGAGCTCCCTGAACCCCTGAGGCAAGTCGGCATCTAGAATATGTTGTGAAAAAGGGTGTCCCCTCGAGCTTCCCGTTTTTCTTCCTTCCACCCGAGCCTGCAGGTCTCGGACCTGCGCTAAGAGCTGCTCCAGCGTGTCGTTTCTGGCTTGTGGATTAACGGTTCTGACAGAGGACTCCTCCTCATCTACCCTCTTGTTCTGCCTTTCATGTGATTGTGCCTGTTGTTCGCGTTCAGGGGGTTGCTGCTCATTTTGAGGTTGTTCGATCCTAGCTTGCTCGATTCGGGGTTGTTCCACCCTGGGTTGCTCGACTGGTGTTTGTTTGATTTGGGCAGCTACAGCTTCGGCAATCATCCTCTGCATCTCGCTCCGTGTTATGGTCAACATTTGCTCCTCACTTTGGGGCAGCAGTCTCTTTCCTAGCTCGAGCGGTCCAGGCTGCTTTCCCAGACTTAGGAGCGTCTCGGTTGACTCACGACCGTTGACTTCTCCGCTCGTGCTCCTCACGTGACTGGCCTCCCCTTGAGTGAGCACTGGGATCTTGACTCTTGGTGGGGTGATAGGCGTTTCTTCCCCCATACGCCCTCCTGACGGCGCGCGTGCCCCAAACGGTGGAAAACCGAACACTTGGAGCGGTGGTCTGGGGTTGGGAATCGGCGGAGGTCGCTTGTCAGTCCATGCCGCCCTGAAATCTTCGTTCAAGTTTTTCTGCGGTCCTTCCTTGTCAGCCATCGGAAACAGATCCAAACTAGGTGTAAAGCTCTTGCTTCCTTCAAGAACTCTCCACAGACGGCGCCAAATGATGGGTCTATTTCCGGATCTGGGGTGAACCGGTGGAAAATCGCCCGGATTTGGAATGAACCGATGAGAACGACCTCAGATATGTCCTGATGGTCTCCAAATTGCTATCGAATCACAAGAACACCTGCAAGAACTCAACGCCGGAGGGATTTCCGGCGTAGAGCCTCCGACGCTCAAGTCAGTATGTGAAAGAGGTGAAGAGAGCTGCTCTAAGAGAACAGCAGCAGTAATGGAAAGGAATGTAGAATGAATGGGACTTAGGGTTTTGGAGTTACCTCAGCTCCTTTATATAGAAGCAAAACATTTACCTGAAGTCCCCAAAATACTCTGGCCGACTTACTGGAAATGTCCAAAATACCCTGGTCGGTTCGCATTCCGTCCACTTCCTAGTCAGCATCTAGATTCTTCCTTATCTTTGGTAGCTTCCTTCTTATCCTTAACTGTCCTTCGATATGTTGGAGTGTACTGGAGTCGTCGAGATCTTATGAGCTTCAAGACTTCCTCAGTCGACTCGGGTATCAACTCGAGTCGACTGGGTCATATTCAATTGTTAGTAGATCCCCACGTGTTTGACCGTCTTTCAAGAGGAAATCCACTTTTGCTAGTCGACATGTGGAAGTTGATTGGGAGAGATGCCTGGATCCTTGACCGGAGATACCATAAAGAGTCTGCGGACAGAATCGACTTCGCGTAAGTCGACTCGGTAATCTCTGAACCGCGATGGTATTGAACCGTTACACGACAGTATGGCTATATCACTGTAAAATCATGATTCTTACATATTTTACTTTTATCTTAACATTATTTTATATATTTGTCAATATTTTTACAAGGTTTATGTTTCCTAGTTTTAAGAAGTGATTTGAAAAATTAAATTTATCTATGATTTATAATAAGATAGTCTATTGAAATAAATTTAAAGTAAATGTAATATTTATTTTTATTTAATTAATGATAATTATTATAACTATATATTTTCTAACAAGTACACATATTTTGAAATTCAAGATTTTAAAATCGAGTATTACTTATTTTATTTTATTTTTATAATTACTATATTTTGATTTCTATTACAATTAAAGTAAATAGTAGATTAATTTATGTAACACATATTACCATAAAGGAACATTTATACTATACATACTACTAACAGATAAAGTTAAATTGTATCATACATATATTTTAATGTATAATTTAAACAAAGTATTTCTATTAAAACTATATATTTGCACTTAACTAATATTTTTTTTTTCCATAAAACATTGATATTTTATTATGTTGAATAACTATTTTTAATACTAAGAAAAATGAATGAAAAAAATAGCATACAAACATTTTAATACATTACTATTTAAAAAATTAATTAAAAAAATAACATACAAATATTTGGTAAATAATAAAAAACAATGAGAACCATAAGTCAATTGAATAATATATTTATAATAAAATAATACAATAAAAAAAAGATTAATATATTATGACGTTGGAAAAAAAACCAGTTAAATAGATAAATGTTTGGTTTCAATAAAAGGTTAGTTCAATTGATTATTTATTTTTTTTAAATTTTTTTATTGACTTTGCATTACAAGAATTTTTAATATTTGTACAGAAAAAAATCTTACTTTTGTAGTTGTGCCAATACATTTATTTAAAAATTTGGATACCGGTAAATTTTTTTTCAGTAGATTAATATCATAAAAAATTATTAATTATAATATACACAAGGAATATTATAAGAAAAAATTGAGTACTATGTCATGACATTCATGATTAAAACATCAAAATATGATTTAAAACGTTTTATTTGAAATTATTTGAAACAATTTTATATTAAGTCATGTGTTTTAATATTTCAGTTATTCTAATTAAAATTTAAATTGTTATTTGACAATTTTGATTGTTTATATTACAAGTTGTAAATGTATTTGGAATAAGACATAATATAAATTTTTGGAAGTAAATAATATAATACTTTTAGAAGTAACATTATTTTTTAGTGGATTGCTATTTACCGCCC
>CACSLK010027752.1:20142074-20152967 GCA_902706635.1 Striga hermonthica | reverse complement strand
TTAATAATAAAATTAAAAAAAAAAACAAAAAAAAAAAATATATGGTGTCCGGCCGGTCGGACCGGCCGGACCGGGCCATAACCGGCCGTCGTGGCCGGACACCAAGTGGGCCGAACGACCGGTCGGTTAGTACAACGACCGGTCCGTACGGCCATAATTTTCGCACGGCCAGGGTCCTGTCCGGTCGAACCGGCCGGACGTGTGTTAAGCCGTCCGGTCCGGTCGGCCGGACGTCACCGGTTCCGTGCGGAAAAACGGGCCGGTCGGTTTTTTTTTACCTCCGAACTGCTCGACATCTTTGCGGACACAAAAAATGAAAAGGGCAAAATCGTCCAAGGGAGGCGGTGACTAGTAATAGGGGGGCGGTAAATAGTAACGCCCATTTTTTATTGGGGGTAGCAGTGACATTTCAGATTTTATTTCAATGTGGTTGGATGAGATATTAATGAAGTTATGTTATTACATTTATGTCCTTAAATGGTAAAACTTTAGAGGGTAATATGGGCATTTCAAAATTTTCAAGAAATAACTCATCCTTTTAAGGGAGTTATAGATATAGATAGATTATAGATAGATTATAGATTATAGATAGATTATAGATATAGATTATAGATTATAGATATAGATTAAATAGATACATACTAAATATGAATATTCAAAAGAAAGGAAGTATAGTACTCCTATGATTCATTCTACTATAAATAAGCTTTTTCAAACGAAAGAACATCCCGAAAGCCCTTCGGATTACCTTATTTTTAAGGCTCAATCGAACTTCAGAAATTCAACGTTAGCTTCTCTTCTTTTACTAGCTCATTTTCCTTTTTTTCTTTTTTTGTCATACCTCAAGGTGGTTTGAGTAATTAATAATCCTACAACATGAAGAAGACTTTTGTTATTAACCTGCTTCATATGGATGGGCAAACCATGCACTCTCATTAACCTTACTTGCAGCAGATGACCTAACAGAAAACTCATGACAAACCCGTCGTGTTTCTTCATTTTCATCAAAGTAACACACATCCGATTTATCAGGACGACTTTCGCCTCTTGTCTTTCCACCAGGATCAAGGAAATCAACTGTAGACTGACCCACAGATTCTTCAACCTCAAAGGGCTCATTTAGATTGGCCAACTTATTCCCATGCAAATCAGTCTTCACACCCCCACAATCACCAAGGGAAAGATTCGTAATTTCACCTTGGCACGACATGTCAGATACTTCTCCTTTCTCTTCTGGGTCAATATACTCGTCTGCAGGGAGTTGAAGATCGAACAATTTCTTCCTCAACTTCAGGGGCCTCTCGGATTCCTCAGGAGAAGACACATTCCGGAAAGGAGAGTGACTGGGCTGCGTAGTGTTGTACCCTTTGGTACAGCTCATTGGTGAATGCTCGATTTCCATTCTGGAATGAGACATCATTTTGTGACTGGAGTTCAATAGTGGAAAGCTCGCTATGTGCCATTTATGAGGATCCTGATACTGCACTTGAGATTCTCTACGGCTTGAGGATGATGATGGCTCGGTTGATACTCGGAATTTGAGCTGTTCTTTCCTTTGGAATTCTTGCATCATATCCCTTTGAACTTGGTAAAGACGATGGAGTTCATAAACCTAAAAAAGAAAACAAAAAACAACATTCATTCATTATCATTTATATTTTTTTTGGGCAACCAATCAAATCAATTCATCTTTTCAAAGTACTACAAATTAAAACCATTATCGCATTTTAAAACCGATTCACTCACTCATAGATTACACATACTAATTACTCTAATTTTAATTTACTGTTCTACATCAAATAAACTTTCATAGTTTTATACTAATGTGGTATCCAATTACACTCCCAAAAGTCACCTCCTCTAAATGCAAAATTATTTACAATCACTACCTACATTGAGATCTTAACAAAAGGTACATGAGCCAGCTAGCTAGGTGTGTGGGACAGTGAAAAAAAAAAAAAGAAAAAAAAAAGAAGAACGAGTTACCTGGCTCCTGAAAACTGCCTCATGTTCAATAATTTTCTGCTTCAAAGTGTCCTTGTCGTACCCTAGATAACTATCGGTTATGGTCCTCTGCATAAACCCGTTATGATATTGCCCGTTTGTCATGGCCTTATCCCCATAACAAGACGGCCAACTACTACTGCTACAATCCTCGTTAAGATCCCTCATTGAGTAATAATATCCTGGCACGTAGCTCTTGCAATGCACTTTTGTTCCCATTCTGAAAATTCACACAGATTATAGTTTTAGACATCTTTTACAAGTTCAAATAGGATAATGGAGTTATAAGCACGAGAAGTTGTCCACATAAAACTAAACACTGCTATATGCAAGAATAACAATTATCCAAGTTTTTATCTTGACACAGTTCCTTTACCCAATTGAGAATCACGTTTTATCATATGTTCAATACAATTGTGATTTTTCATACCTTTCGGATGATAAAAGGAAAAGGAAAAGGACGCCTTTATAAAAAGCATCATAATATGATGAGAAAACCAGGTACATAGAGAAACTCTGCGAATTAAAACTCAACAAGGGTTGGGAGACTCGAGTTTGATCAAATGAACCCTACTCGTCAAAATCATAGAGTATGATGCAAAACTAACCTCATGTGCAGTAATAGACAAAAACACGTCAAGTTGCTAAAAAATGTACCATAATCCAGTAACGATAGTATCTCAAATTGTAAAAAAGTTAGAACAATATGCACATCTATGACTGGACTTAAAATTGGCCACCGAATAATAACTACAGATAACATCACCAAAACAAGAAATTATGAAGAACTATAATCCTGAAGAAATTATGAGTTGTAAGAGACAGAACCAGCTCAAGCGGACCCGACAAACATTGCATGCTCGGTAACGGAACTATTTCAAATTGTAGTATATCACCAAATGAAGAATTATAATCCCAAAAGAAGAGGTTTTTGAAGCCAAACTCTAATATAATTGCCAAATGCAGAGCAAATGCTAGTAAATGGAAAACAGACCATAACTGGATGATCAAACATGAAAACAGAACACCCATTTTAGCAAAGTAAAGATAAATGGATAGCCAGATAACTGCAGTAATCCAATCACCCATTTTAACAAGAAGATTTATGAGCTCACAAAAGTAGACATTTCCAGTATAATTGATATTAACAAAAAAACAAAAGAAAATTACCTGAGACGTCAGACCCAAATCCTGAAACCGCCTCCTCTCAAGAATCCCTCATGAATGGAATCGACCAGTGGTATCTTCAGTTGAATATGAACTTATAATTATGCGAAATTAAAAAGGCAACCCAAAAAAAGGGAAACTGACAGAAGAAAAAAATGAAGAATCGGTTGGGTTTCTTCCAGCATGGTCTCATGTTCGAGCCCTGGGAATGCAGCAGTGTTAAAACTCTCGAGGGAGAGCTTTGCCGCCCTTATGGTCCTACCCGGCTCGATTCCGAATTAGTCGGTTCTCTGTGGATCCAGAAACCGAAAGGTCCCTGTACCAAAAAAAAAATATGAAGAACAAATAAAAACTAGGGAAAAAATCTTTTTCACCCCATAACAAAGACACATTAAGTTTTTCACACCGTCCAATAAAAAGCTAAGTTTTTCACCCCAGAAAGTGCGAAGGTTATGCGAAAATTGTCGCATATTCATCGCATAACTGTCCATATGTGAAGGTTATGCGAAAAACTGTCGCATATCAATTGCATCACTGTCGCATATTCATCGCACAATGCCTTCGCACAATTATGCAATTGATATGCGACAGTTATGTGACAGTTTTTCGCATAACTGTCGCATATCAATTGCATAACTGTCGCATGTTTATCGCACAATGCCTTTACACAATTATGCAATTGATATGTGACAGTTATGCGACAGTTTTTCGCATATCCTTCGTATATGGACAATTATGTGATGAATATGCGACAATTTTTGCATAACCTTCGCACTTTCTAGGGTGAAAAACTTAGTTTTTTATTGGACGGTGTGAAAAACTTAAAAAGACTTCAAAACGGGGTGAAAATAGATATTTTCACTAAAAACTAACACCAACAATTGTCAAACGAACAAAGAAACTATAGAATCAAGCTCAGATCCTCATCAAACCCAACTAAAGATTGGAGCTTTCGATCTGCTGGGTTTCTATCTATCTCTCTCTCTCTCTCTCTCTCTCTCTCTCTCTCTGTATTCACGAAGGAAAACAAGCTTAGACGAGGACAATACTAAGTTGAGGTAGGCTAGACATGAAACCCAATAGAACTAATGGTAAGAAAAACATAAAAATGACTCAAAACAAAACGAAGAGATTGGAGCAAAAGAAAAAAGAGCAAAAGTCACAGTTCTGGCATGTTGATTGCTAGCCTCCAAACGCTCATATCGACCGCTAAATCCTTGGAGATATTCCAATCCTTAAGGCCTCTCTTAACTGACTCTTCCAAACGAGTTTAGAGAACCTCTATGTATATTCACTAGCTCGAGCATAATAAGAAATGTTATAAAACTAGAGAGAAAGAGAGAGAATAGAGAAAATGTTTCTCTTAGGTACGATTTTCATTATAACTGAAGCTCTTATTTATAGGAAACTTCTGATGGCACAATCGTAATAATACAATTACATCAAGGGCAAAATAGTCATTCATTCACATATATTATTTTATAATAAATATTTCACAACACTCCCCCTTGAATGACTATTTCTAAACATATTTTAACTGATTTGAAGAACGCCCAATCTGAATATCTTGAAGTGTATCTTGTAGCCATCGGTACTGGTGCTTCAGTATATCAGGAAAACCCGGTGGGACAAAACCTGATCATCTTGAAATTATAACATTGCTTTCTCAGAAAAACTCGGTGGGACAAAACATGAGCATTGTAGAAGCATAACATTGCTCCCCCTCAAGTAGATTATCATTAATGGAGTATCCACGTGTTGCCTCGTTAAAACCTTGTCAAGAAAACCCAGTTGAAAAAAACTTGATTGAAGGAAAAAGAGTACAGCTACTCCAATATCATCATGAGGAATCATATCAATAATCCAGTAATCCTCATTATACCATGAATAAGTCTCTTAAAACCTTATTAGGAAAAATCCAGTGGGACAAAATCCTAATGAAGGAAAAAGAGTACACTATTCATGTGAATACGTCATCCATGTTGCCTCATTAAAAACCTTCCTAGGGAAACCCAATGGGACAAAACCTTAGCCAAGGGAAAAAGAGTACAACGCGTATTCCATATATTCACCATAATAACTTTGCCATAATTTTCAAGAATATCATATAGATTCATTCAGATTTTCCGATACTGGTGATATTCATGATAATATGTCATATCATGCTTTTGTGCAACTTCCATTCTTAAACTCATTCTCATCATCAATCGATTTCAATGGTCTTACTGTAAATAGTTCTCAATATTCACAATTGAGTTGATTTCATTCTCATCAATATCATTTATATAGCGCTATTCATTTGTCTGTATCGACACATATTCATTTACATTATTCCCCGTAATATATTGAGATATCTCATTATCAATTAATTTTATCGATAGTATATATATGTCTCCTTTCATCACTTATTTGGGGAATTTCAATTTGCACAATACCAACGCTTCCAGCGTATCTTTCCATCATCATATCATTTCATATATTTAACCACCATCAGTATCATTCAGTTTATGATTTGCACACTTTCAGTGTGATGCATATATCATTTCCAAAATTTCAATAATTGATTCTTCCTCTCATCTTAACAGATCCCTGATCTGTGTTTTCAGTATTGAGTTTCTTGAGGGGAGTTCATATAATCTCTATTTCGTTCTCGATTTCAACATATAATAGGAGGACTTTGAACTCATATCACTTGTAATGTGCACATTTTTCTTTCATGAGTTCATCATATCAGCTGATTATATTACTAGGTTCATCACTTTCATATGACACTTATTTTCATTCTTTCACAGCCATCTTGTGTCATTCTTCGATCAAACCATCTCTTAACTTCAGGTTACGTGTCATATACACATTATTTTATCAAATCATCTCGTAACTTCAGGTTACGAGTCATATACACATTATTTTATCAAATCATATCGTAACTTCAGGTTACGGTTCACACACATGTGACTATCTAGTGGATCCATAATATCTAGTAGCACACATGGAGGGATAGTGGACCCATATATATCGTACCCCTTCCGTACTCAGTTTGATCAAAAATCGATTCATAAATATTTAGCCAGTAATAATTTCACCAATCGAGAACAAAGTATCTCATATCACAAAGAATCAGTTAATCATTCAAACCATCATCATTTATATCAGTAAATATCACAATAATTCATTGTGACCTATTTATCACAAACATATCACATCATCTTTCGGCGACAATAAATGCACTTCAAGTGCAGATTCTGACCCACAATATTTATTTCAGAATCGTATCACATGCGTATCATTACTTCTGTAGCACAGACTCTCTGTTTTTAGAGTCGTATAGCATACGCATCATTTCTATAAATTATTAAGCAATCCATTCAATATTTCTGAACAAAGGTCCGAATTTACAAATGGATTTAGCACTCTCAAATATCCGTAAATATTATTCTTTTGTTCCAGTACATATCATAAAAAAAAAAAATTATCGGTCTCGAATAGAAAGATTGAGGGTGCTAATGATTAATGATATTCCAGGCGATATTCGATGGTTGATTGAAGCAAAAGTTCGATTGTCGGGAGAGTTTCCAAATTCATACAAGTATATGCCAGGTATGGGTAAGAGTACTTATGCAAATAAACGAAGAGCAAAAAGATTAGGTGGATGTTTCAAATGCGCTCGATGGACTTGTAACACAATGTAAATCAGTGGCGCTCGTGTCCAAAAATCGAGAAGATAAAATAGCATTTATAAAGGATGGATTGAGTAAGGAGTCTATGGATCAAACAATTCAACAGATTCTTGAGACACATCCTAGTGGGTATGTGCATCTTGAGCTTCTGTCTCTATGGATTCGTTTCAAAAATGAAGAGGAACGTTATAGACTCGAAAATATTGTTTCAAAAGATCAAGTTTGTAAAACTAGTCTTGTTATTACGAAAAATCATACTAATGAAGTTTAGTATGTTGCACTGTAATTTCTAGAAAATCTTCTAGCTGCCGACAGATAAGATTTATTTAAAATCTCACGCCTTCTTTGTCGGTTGCAATTGTTAGGGGAAAACAGTAACATCATTTATCGTTTTGTAAAACTTTCCTTTTAAATCGAGAGTCGTTCATCATAATCTTATGCCTCTCAAAATTAAGTTTATCAATAAATAGATGGATGATTCACCCGCCCAACACCTGCAGATGAAAAGGGTCACAAGCAAGGGTGCAAGCAACTATTGAAACCTGAGCTCTCGCTTTATCATATCCCGCCGCGGATAGTTAGTTGACTATGCAAAGCTAGTAATACAGCGGGGCCAACCGCCTGTCTTTTCTTTGGCCGACTCTCCTGATATCTGAGACTACTTCTCAAAAGCTATTTCTACTACCACCCTTCTAAAAAAGCTATTTGTGGGCCTATTCGTAAGCTATTCTCTCTTATCGTTCTTCTACTGGATCTCTCTTTTTTGATAGTCATCTCACTTTTAGCAGTGATATGAGAAATTCGCCCTTCCTAGCCGCCAGTAAAGAGAAAGAGGGTCCTACCATACTTTGAGAAAGAAAACCCTCTCGAGCCATCTTTTCTTTTTGGGAAGCACGAAGCCAAAATGGAAACGTCTTTGTGTTGTTCCTAGGTTGAGGGTCGGGGGCAAGCTTAAAGACACGGTCAGAATGCGTTATTAAGAAAGCGACGGGCCCAGTATTGAAGTCGGTAACCTTAGATCGCCTACGATCCTTTATGACTATTGAGGATCGTAGGCAAAAACGTGCTATCTTCTCCTGCCGACAAGATCTGGACTTCTGATCCTTCGCCGCGTATTGAAACGGACCCTCCCTCCACTCGGATTTATAGTCGTCGCCAAAGACTTTTCCTCGGGAAGGGCTCCAGAGTCTTCGCAAGGTAATAAATTTCTTCAACCGATCAAAACCATATGTGTACTTGGTGGTTCTAGACTAGTAAGTTTTTCTCAAAATGTTGATATTGTGAGTCAGTTAGTAAGGGATATGGGAAATCAAAAAATCAATTTACTGTATGGAGAGACAAGCATCACTTTCTTTGATAATCTTTTATTGGCTGGAAAATGTTTTGAGATAGAAGTAAAAAGTATCATACCTTTTCATAGAGCTTCAACAAGGGTAGTCAAGGATTCCATATGCATGATGCTAACTCATTCTATTTATGATTGTATGATGGATATGGTGAACAAGAGCGACACATTTATCATTCTTCCGGGCGGTTATGGAACGCTAATGACAATGTTCACCCTTGCTTCTTGGGCAGAATTGAAACTTCATAACAAGCCCATAGGTCTATTGAATTTTAATAATTTTTTTTGTGGTTTGCTTGGATTTTTAGACCAAGGAGTATATTAAACCTTTATATCTCCTCCAACGAGAGAAGTATTCAAATCTGCAGATACGTCTGCTGAGCTTATAAAAAATCTTCAAGAATGCATCACATTTCAAGATTCTGTGGAAACACAAGGGGTCAAGCGAAAAAGAGTTTTTGATCCTTTAGATCTCTCATTATGAACCCATATATCATTTATGGGTGGCAGAGTTACGGAGTGTTTTACTTCTCGAGACGCACCGTTCTTTTATGGGTTTTATTATGTAATATTCGTGTATTTCGTATTTATCGAGTATGTACTGCCTCTTCTCCATATTTCCATCATATGAAATTTCTCAAAGAAGTGTGTAATGTTTCATGACTACAATTATTGTCATGTGTGCTTCTTTCGGAGCACATCATTGTAATATCTATATGATCTCATATTATCAATGTGATCTTTTCATCAGATATCTTCTCTTAGACCCATATAATATATTGAGAAATCATTTCGTATGATCACCCATAACTAGTAACTTTTGATACCACTTTCTCAATTTGAACAATCATCCAATGGTAGCTTCTGGTACCATTTGATCATCATAACGTGGTAGTTTATATTACCAATATACCAGATATCATTTAACCATTATGTCGTAACTTTCGATATCACATTAATCATGTGGTAACTTCTGGTACCGTCATATCAATTTATCGTTTCTCCAATATTAATACATTTGGAGATTTTATCACTGCTTTTCCTTAGATTAGTCTATATAATGTCTTTTCATGATCAGGACTTTATCACCTTTCACATGGCCAGATACAAAATATCATTCATTTCACTCATCGGCTATCGCTTAATTTGTACTGCCCGTCGCCGGCGGCAGAGCCGCACTGGTCGGCCCATGTATATGTAGCCATTCATATACTTTGTTGCATGTGGCCTTACCACATGGCTATTCCACATCACCGACTATTATTAATTAATACACTGGTCGGTTCATTTAGTCATTCAATATTATCTGTTGCTGGTGGCTGCAACACTTGGCCATTTCACATAATTGTCATAATATTTGATCAACAATTGACCAGTCGGCTACCATTAAATATTACTTTTCGACGACAGAGCCACTCTGGCCGGTCCTTGTAGCCAACCATATTTATTTTCATATCACATGGATCAATCCATAAATATCCACATGTTCATGTACCAAATATTTTTCTTAATATAAAAAATCAAACATTTCATAATGACAACATATATTAATATAATTTAATAAACCATATCAATATTGGTCTTAAAATGAAACTCTTAGTTAACTTGTTAACATGGAATACTGAATTTTAACCATGTTTGTTTCTCATATTTACGGATATAAAAAATGGAGTAATAATAGTATAACTATATGTCATGATATTGTTCAACCACTAATTTATTTGTTTGTGTGTGACCCATGTGTGCGGATAACATTCTCATACTATCAATTTCTCAATAAATGGTCCCCACCAATAATTTATATCATTATTTTTTTTTAAACAACATGAATTAATAAATTCAATTGTGGTGGCTAAATGTGTGGCCATGTGATGACATTAAATGAGAGTACTAGTGGGCTACAGTATTTTTATTAAATAGCAATTCTATGGATATCACAAATATTATATTGGTGATTTGGGTGGCTTCGTAAAGCTCTTCATCCACAAGAACATCATTTTTTTTCTTCACATCCTCATTTCACAAGACAACACGAAGAAGAAAAAAGTTTTGCTCGTCCTCTCATAATCTTTATATCTCTCATTATGGTGAGTGTAAATGAGATGGATATGATCAAATGGAATGATTTAAAATCCAATTAATGATTTTTTTTTCTTTCAGCTGTTAATGAATGCATGTACCAAACCAAAATTGTATTTTTAAATACCTGCCAACTTCATTTTATTTGCACCTTCGCTACACTTTCATCTTTCATAAAGCAAGAGCTTAAATTTCCATGACTGAAGAGAAACAAAAGCTTGTATAAAGACATTCTGGAGTAATGAGGTTGCTTCATAGATAATTGTCTTTTCTTTCAATATTTTCTTTCTTTCCACTTTCACCTTGTTGCTTTAAAATTTGGAGAAATGTGAGGGGAAAATATGGGGAGAAATTGATGCAAAAGAGATTATTGAGATTGATCAATGTGCTCAATATCAGAGGGCAGCCAAAGAGAAAATGGTGGATTTTTTTTTTTTTTTTCACAAATAACACTTTGTAACAATTGGATTTCTGATACGGAGGATCATCTCTAAGATGCAACCGTAGAGCATACTCTCGTCATATTACAAATCAAGCTCTAGAGGGCAGAGATTCGTGCTGATAATGTTAGAGGTATGCTGTAAAAGCTGTGTTTTGCAGTTTCCATCAATTCCATTTTGA
>CACSLK010027752.1:20087661-20117916 GCA_902706635.1 Striga hermonthica | reverse complement strand
AAAAAAAAAAAAAAAAAAAAAAAAAAAAAAAAAAAAAAAAAAAATTGGACAAGGAATTAGTATTACAATTTTATGGAAAATATATTAAAGACTAACCAGTTGGTACACGAAGACCCCCTTGTCAGTGAACGACGTCTCGTAAAACCCTACAAACTGCCGTTGAACCTTCCCAACCGGTCAATACATACGAAAAATTCATATCTTGCATGCAAACCCCAAGCACATTCGCAGAAACAAAACCTTTTCTATTTCGATATCATGGGTGTAGGCGTACATGAACACGCACGGGAACATAGGTTCCATCCAACGCTCCTAACAATCCATGTGATTCAATGCAAACCAAAATCAAATTGAAAAATTTAAATTTTTGTTAGTTGAATTTATGGTGCACTTCGACAGTTCTTTGGAAAATGTTGTCCTCACCTTAAACATCTCCATCTCCAATCTGTGCATGAATCGTTTACAGGGCTACTTTGGACAACGAGGATTAAGTACAAGCGCAAGACGACTTGAAGTACATTTGGAAGAATTTGCTTATTGTTTGACCAGATCGTCTAAAATCAAATTTGACAACACGATTTTTTTATGGTGAGCCAACACACTAAGAAAAATTGCTACTTGTTCACTTATTTGAATATCGCTTGTGTCTTGCAGGCTGCCAGCATGTTCCAACATGTAGCATAAACGCCCAAAGGCACTTCGATCCATGCGAAGTTGTTCAATGCATGTTTTGTCACTTATTTCTACTAACACTTTCATATGCTCAATTTGAGACGGAAGACGGTCTGACATACTATAGGATGCTCTTATAAGTCATCGTCGAACTCTACGATTTTGTCTTCGTTGAACCACCAGCTTAATGTAAACGTACAGAAGCAGAAGACACAAATTATGTAGATTTATTATGTCCTCAACGAGCAACAGTACTTGCGTCTCTTCTGATTCTATGTCCATGGTTAGTCTGATGATGTAAACAAAAATACATACTTGGGCATGAATGAGTTAAAGTGAGAAGCCAACGATTGTTAAGATTTCCTACCCTGTAATGTATATTACTAAGTGCTAAAAAAATAAATAAGGTTTACTCAACTTTGATTATTTCCTTTCAGCAAAGAAAAGAGCAAATATCCGGACTCCCCATAACAAGTGTTGTTATTTGTGTAGTAAAATGTAATCTTGTTATGTACAAACCTGAGTGCTTGAAAAAAGCAGAGAAAGCAAAAAATGCACTGAACATAATCACCAATAACACTTAGTCACCACAGGAAAGACAAATATAATCAATTTTCTCATTACATTACAAACAACCATATAACACCAACAAACAACAACACTTATATTCCAAGCAACAACAACATAATAGAATACTTATTTTCGACAATATGTTTCAAACAAAAAATAAAACCAATTGAAAACCAGATCTACACTTCATATAGAGCTACAATGTTTTGTTAAATAGGGTTTAATCGCCGGAATAATAAAAGGTACAACAAAGTTAGTGGTTTCAAGTTTCATGTACATGTGACGGAGAAGGATTGCGGTGTGAAGGGCTTCACCGTCGTTCGGGAGGTAAGGAAAATTAACTTCAAGTGCGGTCCTTTCTTCACTTCGGACCAAACATTGCGAAAATTAGGGTTTAAGGACAATCAAATCTGAAAAGAAGGGAAAAAAGTATGCAAAAGCAAAAACTACATGATTTGTTATCGTGTTAATTGTAATGGTAGCTGAAAAGCACACTTAAAGAGAAGTCGCAGGCACCAGGAAATATTTTCGCCACTTTTGCACCTCCCGTGCAGCTCTTGTTTGACAGTCTCTCTTAGGGCAGAGACGATGTTACCTCTTATCCAATGACATGTTGTAATTATTTTGTCAGTCGAGGTTATTAATGTACGAAATCTAAATATTAGGGACAAAAAAGACATTTACCTTTATTTGTACTGTTGGGATCCAAGGAATTACGTGGGCTTCACGAGATTATTTAATATCCAAAACCCAAGATTATGTTATTTAAATCCCGGGCTCTGCCTAATCCTACAGCTAGAGTCTTGCAATACAAACGCTAGATTAACCTGTACTAACAGTTTAGGCTATGTTTGGTAAAACTAGTTGATAGCTGATAAGCTAGCTTATAGCTTATATGTAATTTTTGAGCTTATAACTTATAGCTTGTGACTTATAGCTGAAAAGCTAGCTTATATGATAAAAGTGTTCGGTAAAATGAGCTGATAAGCTAGCTGGAATAAAAAATTCAACTAGCTTATTTGAAAAGCTACCTAAACAAGCTTATCAAATAAGCTTGAACTTTTTAAATAAGCTCGTCCTACCAAACGGGGTTTATTTAAATACAAAAAGCTTATAAGCTAACCAAATAAACTATAAAATAGCTTATTTGGTTTACCAAATATATCCTTGATCTTTTATAATCTACCCTATCAAACACGCCCGTAGGGCTTTGTGCTCAATACGACGCCGTGGCATTCAATGACCTTCAACTCACTCGCGAAAAGCAGTAAAATGGACCTGAAAATTTCCGCACCCAAACCCTGGGCTTGCTGCGAATTAACAGCATAATTTCCTTGGAAAGGAGTGAGTGAGAGCTTGCTCGATATGCAGATGGCGATATCAGGAGATCTCACTCTATATGCACCTTTGAGTTCGTGCAAATTCAACACCACTCGAGCCTCATTTCATCTTCCCCCTTCTAAGGTTTGTTTCAGTTCTTACACGCATTTTTTAAATTCTCTAATTGCTCTCTAGTTTTCCTTATTTTCTGTAATGTGTGTGTGTTGTGTGTGTGTGTGTGTGTTTTGTGTTCCATTGCAGTAGTAATTTTGAGCTGGGCTTCTCTTTAGCATTTGGTCCGACAAAAACCTTTTCATTGTCGATGTGTTCTCGTTTTCTTTGTTTATTTCTTTTGGGGATTTTTTTTTTCTGAGATGATAATCGGTTTTAACTTATACGGAAACCTGTTTTCACCTCTATCGATCTTGCTTAAATGGATGTTGATTTCCAGGAACATGAACAATGTGGCTTGATGTATGATTTAATCAATCATCTACTGCTTTTTTTTGGAGATATCTTGCTGAACATCGATTTTTTTTGTGTTAATGCCGATAAAAACTTAGGTCGAAACAAAATTTTTATGAACATTTGGAACTGGCATAACTAGGTTACTCTTGCTACCGATGCTTATGAGTTTGTGCACGATTTGTTTGTTAATATTAGCTATGCCAATGCTTGATGCTCTGACAGCTATCATGCTCCCATAACTATCATTGATCAGCATCATAAGTCATAACCGAGTCGATAAAAGTACACTCTACTAGGCTTTTGGTTTCAGGCTCATGTTTGTTACTGCAAACATTGTTAACTCATCAAAGCAAAGATTTTGAGTTCTAAAACTAGTCCATTACTTTTTCCAATTATCCTTTTTTTTTCTATGGAATATTTCATTTTTCGCTATACAGGTGGATTGCAACGTGTTTACTAATGGGCAAAGTCGCTATACCACCCGTTGCTACGCTAAACGACCTCTGGGGACTTTTGAAGACTATAAGCTCTCTAAAAATCCCATCAGCCAGGAATTCGAGAGCTTTCTATTCAACATAATCAACTTGAACTTCTTCGAACGTCTAAACCTGGCGTGGAAGATAATATTCCCATCACCCTCGACCAAAAGGAATTCCAACGCCAACATCGCCAAACAGCGCCTTAAGATGATCTTATTCTCCGACCGGTGTGCGGTCAGTGAAGAGGCCAAACAGAAAATCGTGACCAATGTCGTGAGTGCCTTGTCTGATTTTGTCGAGATCGAGTCTCAGGACAAGGTTCAGTTGAGTGTCTCGACTGATCCAGACCTGGGGACTATTTACTCGGTCACAGTGCCTGTGAGGCGTGTGAGGTCAGAGTATCAACTTGATGACGAAACCGGGTCGATAACGAATATTGAGTATAAGGACAGAGGAGAAACTTCGGGCTCGGTTGATGTCAAGTTTGATTTTTATGTTCCTAGTGACAAATCCAAGGATTTTAGTGTCTGACAAGGAAGGTGAAGCCGGAGAGCAGTGAGCTTAGAACAGAACTGGATGTTGCCCTGTGTTCTTTTTGTCATTTTATTTTTCATATTTTCTGCACACTGTTGATGTCCTTTATTCGTTCTTTGGATGATGTGATGTAACCACTGGACCATATGACCATATCATATTCTGTATATAGTTGAAAATTGAAAATTTACTTCTTGGATAATTTGAAAGTCTATGTGGTATTATGTCGAAATCCTGCATAAATGAGTGGGTCGAATTAATCCTGACATTTTAAAATGATTTTTGGTGAACTTAAAACGTTAATTAAGCTAAAAAATAATGGACCCCCTTTTTTAAGATTATAATTTTTCTATAGTTGAACTGATGATTAAAGACTTTTTGGGAACTTTTATAGAAATATGACATTCAAAATAAATTATACATAAATCATTCATAACCGATCATAAAACAAAAACAATGTAGTTCATAAACCAATGACAAAACCACAAACCAACTATTCACATAAACTTATTTGCAATATAAAAATTTCGTAAATATATAAATAAAAAGAAAATGCTACAAGTACATATGTATATAGAGATGTACATAACACTTACATGGTCCACTTGATTTTTTTTAATTTCGGTGGGTCCCACTCAATGAGAGTGTTATGTACACCCCTATCCCCTCCCTTATATTGAGCCTAAGTGGCAGACCCGCATGCTTCAAGATCCTATGTGGCAAAATTACATTCTTCGTTATTAGGCTTGGGTAGATTTTAATTTACTTCAAATCCAAAAATAATTAGGTCCGGATTATCCATAAATACGTTGATTCTTTATGGTCATGTGACATGTATTAATTTCATTTTAATATCATTTCTTATTATAACAATTGAATTGTAAATGTATTTTTAAAAATTAATAACTTTTGTATGTTTTACTAGTTTCACATATATAATATATCAAATTAATTATCTCTTGATGAAATTCGATTTAACATCCATATTGTATGTATAAGAAAAATAAATTATATTTATCTTTTTAACAATAGTAAATTTTTTTTTTTCAAAAAATAAAATTATTTATCATTTAATATATTTATATTTCAAGTAGGTATATGATATAAGTTATTAAAAATACTATAATATAACACATGTATGTTAAACAAGTAACAAGTGTGATTCTAAAATATATAATAATATATATTTTTTGTAAATAAGTAAATAAAATTTAAAATAATTTTTATCATTAATTTTAAAATTTAAAAATAATTTTTTAATAAGCACCCGTGTAATACACGGGTGTTGTACTAGTGTACAAAATCATGCACATATAGCATTACTCTAAATAAAATTAGGTGAACAACTCAGGGGACGATTGTATATAGGCTGGAGAGTAAAAAATCCAACAAAACTCAAATTTAACTCAATTTTAACTCAACTCTACTATCTTCAGTATTATCAATATAATTAAATAATAGCACTCAATCATTCTTACACATCACATCAACTTTATTTCACTATTTATCAACTCACATAATTTTAATTAACCATCACTTCTAATTATTTTCTCTTACTTTTACATTAAATCAACTTTAATTATTTGATTTTAAATATTATTTTAATATATTTACTAACAACTAACTATACCACCTTTTTTTTTTTTTTCTAAATTCAACTATAGTTAAAAAAAAACTAATGTTTTACTAGTTGAATTCATATCTAATCACGCACTTAACTTTTTCTAGGCCAGAGAACGGTATGGTTCCTATTATATTTTTAAGAAACTGGAAGCGGAGTCGAAGCAATATAACAAGTTCGGTTAACACGTCGAATTTTGCAAGAACACAAAAAGAACCATATCGTGTTACAACTCTGTTCCTCGGTTAACCGAATTACAAAAAAATAACCGATAATAGCCGATTTTGAATCAAGAACGATAAAAAACTCGCAACTCACATATAAAAGTATAAAAAAAAATCATAGTCATATATAACATGACAATGAAGAACCGAATAATATACACTAAAAAATGGAATATTATATTACATATAAAATAGGAAAACATGCATATTATGCATACGTAGTCGGTTTTTCAATTAATACATATGCATTCACAAATCGTAATAGGAATCGAGAACCAAATTCAGGGGCGGACGCAACTTCGGAAGATTGAGGGGCACAAACGTAATCTTTACAAAGTTTAGAAAATAATAATATTAATTTTCTTCATGTTCTTATATATTATATTACTCATAATTACATAAATTCAAATCTTATTAAATACTACCTCCTATTTTTTTAAAAATGTCATTTTGACTTTATCAACGATTAACTAAATAAGTGACATTTTGAATCTTTTGTACGTATTTTTCTATTATTACACTCATATAGCTAATAAATATAGTACGTCTTTTCATATTTACTCTTCATGTTTCTCAAAATATTCATTTCTATCCTCATTAATGAAAGTTATTTTGGGAAAAAAAGTTCTAAATTATTGTGTAACTTCTCAAAACGACACTTATTACAAATATGAGGGTTTATATCTTTTTCAAATACTAACATTTTTTTTTTATTTTACATTGGATATTCTTAGACGTTAGCATTAGTGAAATTCTTTAATATAAAGATAAAAATTTTATTTGGTTAAATTTAGTAGCTAATTTTAAATTTATAATTATAATTTTAAGAACACGTAAAATTCAATGTGCATCGAAATCAATGTTGACTTTTGTGGTAAATCGATCCAACCCATTTATATATGTTGCTTACAACATAATACAAATACAAAATTCAAACAACTTAAATTTTAAGAGAATATATCTATAATATTTTACAATATAATCATATATATACTAATTTTTTAAAAAATTGTACAAGGGCCGTGCCCTACGGCCCCTACCTAGCTCCGCCAACTACCCAAAGCGTGCAAAAAATAACTAAACAAATAATGTTTTTTTTTTTTCAAAAAAAATAACCGGCCATAACCGGCCAATTTTCTGTCCGGTTTCTGGCCGTATATTACAACCCAACTCAAAATTAGCTGAAGCCCCTTTTAATTTTAACACTTGAAAATTGAAATTCAATCTGCGCACTCATCCAGATCTCTCTCTCCCCACTGCGATAATTTCGTTGATTCCCACATGAACGGGTCTTGTTTGAACTTCGATAACCCGATCCGAGACGCCATTCTCAGGATCCGATTTGCTCCCGCTTCGAACAATCTACCCATTTCCTCATGGGTCTCGGCAAGTTCTACCATTGCTAACTTGATCTATAAACCATTTGTTTGCAGCTCCTGGTTTGTAAAATGTGAGCGTATTTTTGTATCTGGATTTGTAATTAAGAGCTCGCATATCATTTTTTCCGAGCAGGTTCTTCGACTTTACAACGCGGATGAATCCGAGGTCCGATTGGAAACTCCGACAGGAGGCGCAGCCCTTTTTCAAGAGTGAGTCGGTGGCTCTAACGGCTAATTCCGATGGTTCAGTTATCAGGTTTTGGGTTTTCAGCAACTATCATTTGCTATTTTGTTTATTTGTGTTTTTTTATGTTTGATATGGTTAAAGGTGCTTAATTTCAGTTTTGGGTGACGGTAAAGATGACCAAGCTGTAGCTTGATTTTTTTAAACAGTATTTCATTGTGATGATACAAGAAATACTTGACGTTAGTTCGAGGACACGTGGCGCGATGTATGTTCGGACGTCCTCCTTGGACTGTGTCTCCGCTCCGCCGCCTGCAAAATAGAACCCCGGAGTAGTCCCTAGGGGTAGATCTTTCGATGCCTAAATTATAATCGGTTTTAGGTATTAAGGTGGTGGCTATAGAGTGACCTAGGTCATCCTTTTATATAGGTCGGATGACCTAGGTCTTCACTATATGCAGACGGAGGACTTCCTAGCCCGTTAGTTTAGTGAAATATGGTCCACCAGTTGGGCAACCTTTAGACCTTGGGCCAGACACCTTGGGTCCTTAGGCCTAACTTGAGGTTGGGTTTCAGCCTTGACCTTAGACACTAACGGTCCTCGGAGTACACGTGGCTTTATTCTCCCGAGCCACGTGTCGCCTAGTAAATGTAGATTTTTTTTCCTTTATCACTTGCCCCTATTTATGTACGCGGTAATTTTTACGCGTACAGAAAACAAGCGATCAGACATTTACAAATGAATATTTGTATTTGGCGACTTTCCAGTACAATTGCACAGATAGACAGTCAAGCTGCTTGCTATAAAATGTCTCACTCTCATTTCTCTTCTCTCACTTTGAATTGATCTTTTCTATAGAGAAAGAGAGATAGAGAGAGGGGAAGAGGATCAGGGGATTGCATTGGTTTTTCACGCTCGACGTCAGTCTTCGAAAGTCCCCAGACTCTGGTAATTTTTTTTTCATACCATGCCATCATTTTTTCAAGTCTTCGGTAGATAGATACTATTTACCAACGTCAGTAGCGCTAGTACTTACGTTGAAAAACATGGATAATGATAGTTTGGACGGATATTAGACACCTCGGTAGGTCGAGGAGTTTCGTTGGTGACCTCGGTTGTCCGAGGGCGAATTTTTTCTTTGTAGACCTCGGTAGTCCGAGGATGAAATTTTTCTTTGTAGACCACGGTAGGCCAAGTAGCTTCTTTGTAGACCTTGGTAGGAGGAATAAATTTTTGAACACCTAGTTAGGCCGATGAGCGTTTTGTAGACCTCAGTAGTCCGAGAACTAATTTTTCAACACATCGGTAGGCCAGGGAGCTTCTTTGTGGACCTCGACAGTCCAAGGACTATTTTTTTGAACCTCTAGTCTGAGAACAAGTTTTTTGAACACCTAAGTAGGCCGAGTAGCTTCTTCGTAGACCTCGGTATTCCGAGCACTAATTTTTTGAACACCTCGACAGGACCGAGTAGCTTCTTTATAGACCTCGGTAGTCCGAGGATTAATTTTTTTAACATCTCAGTAGGCCGAGGAGCTTATTCGTAGACCTCGGCTGTCCAATGACTAATTTTTTTTGAACACCTTAGACCTTGTTATATAACATCTTGACATTGAGCACACCTTGGGCCCTTAGGATTGTCCGATCCACACAACACTCTCTTCTAACATTTTTCTTTCTTTTTTTTTTATTTTTTTTTTATTTTTTTTTTATTTTCGCCCATCAGGTGGGCTGTGAAGATGAATGGCAGAGCTTCAGCTTTGGCAGGCGCTTAGCTGCAATTCCCAATTTTTTTTTTTTTTTTTTTTTTTTTTTTTTAAACTTGAGCAGAATGCCCAAACGTTGACCATCTCCCCTGCCACAATTTGATGCTACCACTTAAAGGCAACTTTTTTCACCTTTTGCCCTTTTTTTTCTTTTTTTTTTTGGCCCACGCATGTGGGCTGGTTTTTTTTCCTTTTGGCAGCCTATGCCTGCCCTCTTCTGTGCCAATTTTTTTGCTTATGGCAGGAAATTAGTCTGCCGGTCTTATGTGGCAAGTTTTTCCTCTTCGGCGAAAAGCATTTTGTCAGCCTCTTAATTTCACACTAATCTCTTTTTCCTCTTCCCCGAGGAGCTTGGCTACCTTTATATTTTCTTGTTCATCATATTCTCCTCACAACATAATTACCAACAAATGCTTCTCTCTTTTTCTTCTACTTGTTCCAAGGATTTGAAATCTACCAAGGACCATTTCAAGGAGGTGTAAGGATCACTTCAAGGAGTCTCCTATTCCGCTTTACCAGGTATCTAACAACCTTTATATATATATATATATATATATATATATATATATATTATATTTTATATCAAAGGCAATAGGGAACAATCCAAAGAGTTTCCAGTGATTCACTCATTTGCTCATGTAGTCCAAGGACTCACGCTCTTTCAATAGTTCACTCCTTTGCTAATGTAGTCCAAAGACTCACACTCTTTTCTCTGCTATTAACACGGATAAGCTAACATACTTCTTTATTTTGGTCTTACTCGCCGCTAAGACTCAAACGATATCAGGACAACTCTTTTGCCATCTCCCTCATTTTTCTTGTGTGTTTCCACGCGTTCGCTTACGTCCTTGGGTGCATTTTCAGGTTTGAAAATGTCCATGGACTATAATGAGTCTAGTGATGACGAAATTCTAGTCCCAGGACCCCACGGATGTGGCCACCAAAGCTAACGTGTATATTGATGGGGCCGTGTCCAAACTTGTAGAAAATGACTTCCGTAGGTTCTACGCAAAACGTTACATTCTTGACACTTGACAGTTCTATATTCCGGAACCCGAGGAAGGCAGTTTTGGCGAACCTATTCCTGGAAGACTTTGTCTTTACGAATGCAAGTTCAAATGCAGTCTACGGTTCCCTCTACATCCGACCATCATTGAGATATTAAACTTTTACAACATTTGTCCCGCTCAATTTACGCCTAACGCTTGGATGATCATCGTGGGGTTTGTCCTCCTTGGGGCTTCAGTACCAATACCCACGAACGCCAAAGTCTTTGATTCCATTTATCGCCTCCAGCGTCACCCTAGTTCCGAAGGTCTCTTTTATTTTTGTGTTGAGGTCATGTTTTTGGTGGAAGCTTCCAACAATACTAAATATTGGAAGTCTAAGTACTTCTACGTTTGTTCGAGTGTTCCTTGGAACTTTTCTTCTGAATGGACATTAAGTCCAAGCTCTCCAGCGACGAGGAAACGACTAAGTTGACTCTTTTGCTCAGGGGTCCTGTGAGCTTAACCTCTTTAATAAAGGAGAAGAACATTATCGCGACTTGTTTGAGCAATGCGACTAAAATTGTCGACCTTAATACGAACCAATCGTAGTCTTTAATAAGCATTCCATGTACTCTTATTTTTTTAATCTTGATTTTACCCATCTCTTTCGTTCTTTGCTTAGGTATGGAGGTGAATAAAAGCCAAGAGGATCAAGATCAATGAGAACAGGAGCAACGTGATGGCTGATGCTACCTAGAGGCTAGAGTCGGATACTCCCCCAAGAAAGGTGTCACGCCCCCGTATTTCGGGGCCTACTCCTTCTCAGTTGTCTCCAGTTCCCAAGGTTGGCATTGTCGCTGGTGAGGGCAGCGGAAGCGGAGGTCCCCAGATGCTTATCGACGGAAGCTTTGGCCATGTCTCTCGTCCTTCGGATAAATTCTGGAGTGGGATGTCGGCGTCAACGACAGTCTGTTGAACCGCGACACTGCTGTGCAGATGATGAGCCACCTTTTGCCCCGTTGAGATAGAGAGGACCTTCAGTTTGCGACGCCTGAGGGGTTTTCTGATGACGGCTATGAGTACTTAGCCAAGGTAACTAAAATTCTCATTATTATTCTTATGTTGATTCCGAAAATTTTCTAAAGTTTTTCTATATCTTTCACTTCATTCGCACTCAACAGGGTATGGTTAACAAAATTGCCTATGGGAGCCGGAGGATTCTTGAGATGAGGGACCTGCTCGAGCGTAGCGTGGCCCTTCAGGCGAAGGCTGAAGAGGAAAACGAGCGACAGTATACCGAGGTGACGCGCTTGAGGGCTCTCGTCGAACAGCTCGATCTGAGGAATAAGGGGATGGACTTGGGCCTTGACGAAGCCAACAAGAAGACAAAGTACACCAGTAAGAAAGCTGAGGACGCTGCAGAGGTGAACTCGGACTATTGGATCGACGGGTTCGACGCTTGCGGGCAGTTGGTTAGCACTCTTGACCCTTCATTTGATCTTAGTCGCCTTGTTAAGGTCAAATGAAGGGTCAAGGGTGCCAACCAGCTGCCCGCATGCGTCGAGCCAATAGTTCGAATTCACCCCTGCAGTGTCCTCACCCTTCTTACTGGCGTCCTACGCCTTCTTGTTGGCTCCGTCAAGGCTCAATTCCATCCTTTAATCCTCAGATTGAGCTTTTCAACGAGAGCTCTCAAGCGCGTCACCTCGATATAGTGTCGCTCGTTTTCCTCTTCAGCCTTCGCCTGAAGGGCCTCGCTACGCTCGAGCAGGTCCCTCTCTCAAGAATCCTCCGGCTCCCATAGGCAATCTTGTCAACCGTGCCCTGGTGATTGCGAAGGAGGTGAAAGATATAGAAATTTTTTTAAGGCAACATAAGAAGAATAATGAGTATTTTGGTTACCTTGGCTAAGTACTCATAGCCGTCATCAGACAGCCCCTCAGACGTCGCGACCTGAAGGCCCTGCCTCCACGAGGCAAAAGTTGGCTCATCATCTCCACAGCAATGCTGCGGTTCAACATACTTTCGTCGACGCCAACATCCCACTCTGGAATGAACTTATTCGACGAACGAGACATGATCAAAGCCTCCGTGGATAAGCATCTGGGGACCTCCGGTTTTGCTTCTCTCGCCAGCGGCAAAGTGAACCTCGAGAACTGGAGACACCTGAGGAGGAGTAGGCCCCGAAATACGGGTTCGTGGCACCTTCCTTGGGTGAGCTCCCGACTCCTGCCTCTGGGTAGCATTAGTCATCACCTTGCTCCTGTTCTTCTTGATCTTGATCCTCTTGGCTTTGTTCACCCCATATCTAAGCAAAGAACCAAAGAGATCGGTAAAAATCAAGATAATAAAGAGTGCATGCAATACTTATTAAGATTGCGGTTGGTTCATACTAAGGTCGACAGTTTTAGTTGGTGGAGCATGGCTCAAACGAGTCTCGATCAGGTTCTTTTCCTTTATTAAAGAGGTTAAGCTCACAGGACCCTTGAGCAAAAGATTCAACTTAGCCGTTTTCTCGTCGCTGAAGAGCTTGGACTTAATGTCAACTCAGAAGAAAAGTTTCAAGAATCACTGGAGCAAACGTAGAAGTACTTAGACTTCTAATATTTTGTATCATTAGACTATCTTTATTCATAACCCAACCCAACCCAACTCAATTCTTTTAATAAAATACTCATTTCTCTCTCCTCCACTTACACAACCCACAACCCAATTCTATTTCTACTTTTATCCATGACATCAACCCAACCTAATATTTTTTCTTTTCACTTTATTTTTAAATAAAATTAGATATATTAATTTGTATTAAATTAAAAAATAACAAAAATATATAATTATAATGTAAAAATATTACCGTTCATTTAAATAATAGATATTTAACTTAACAATAAAATAAAAATTATAAGAGAGGTGTGAACATTTGGCTAAGATTTGGAGAATTTGCAAACAAATTGCGGGAAATTTTTTCTGATGTGGGCACATCTAGAGAGGTGTGAATTTGGCTAAGATTTGGAGAATTTTGATAATATTGAGAACTATGCTCATATTCGGAATTTGGAAATTGTTGAGAATTCGGATATGGAGCAAAATTTGGATAATTTTCGGAGTTGGGTAAGTTGTCTGAGTTTGGATAGTTTTGGGAGTTGAAAAAATAATTTGGAGAGTTTGGATCCATAGCCTCAAATGAAGAATAGAGAGAAAATATAGAAGAAGAAATGTGTGAAGAAAAGAGAGGTTGTATTTGGTTGTGAAATTGTATCAATATTATACTCTATTTATAGAGAAAAAAAAAATATGAATTTTGATATAATTTTTATTTATTTTTTATTTAAAATTATTTACAATATTATTAATTTAAAAACATAACAAAAAAAAAAAAAACAACCAACCACAAGCTGCCAAGTGGCAGCTTGTGGTTCATTAAAAAACAGGTTGGTTCATCAACCTAGGTCATCAACCCTCCTCTTATTAAATTGAATTTTTATTTTTTTTTTTATTTTTTTTTTTGTCTGTTTCTCACGCCACCGCCCCTGGTGGCGTGAATAAAGATAGCCTTAGAAGTTTCTACCAGGGGCTTAGAACATGACCTCGACATAACATAAAAGAGACCTACGGAACTAGGATGATGCTGGAGGCGATAAATAAAACCGAAGACTCTGGCGTTCGTGGGTATGGGTATTGAAGCTCCGAGGAGGACAAACCCCATGATGATCATCCTATCATTAGGAGTTAGTTGAGTGGGACAAATGTTGTAAAAATTTAAGATCTCAATGATGGTCGGATGTAGAGGCAACCGTAAACCGCATTTGAACATGTCTTCGTAAAGACAAAGCCATCCAGGAGGTGGTTAGCCAAAATTGATGTCCTCAGGCTCCAGAATATAGAAATTCCAAGTGTCAGGAATGTAACGTTTTGCGTAGAACCTGCGGATGTCATCTTCTACGAGTTTGGACACGACACATCAATATACGTGTTACCTTTGTGGCCACGTCCGTGGAGTCGTCGGACTAGGATTTCATCATCACTAGACTTATTGAAGTCCATTGACATTTTCTAACTTGAAAATGCACCCGAGGACATAAGAGAACGCGTGGAAACACACAAGAAAATGAGACGAGATGACAAAGGAGTCCTCATGATATCGTTTGAACCTTAGCGGTGAATAAAATTAAAATAAGAAGGTATGTTAATTTTTTCTTATTAAAAGCGGGGAAAAGAGTGTGAGTCCTTGGACTACATGAACTAAGGATATCTTTGGAACACATTTCGCGTGTAATGTAGGGAACTTTAACGGGAAAATAAAAATAAGATGGCTATATAATAAAATACCGAGGTCTGTGAGAACACAGTGTCCTTAAAACAGATTCGCCCCGTATGAGCGTCTGTTTCTCAGGATACAACGGAAAAACCGAAACAAATTCGGCGAACTGAAACTATGCCTGGACCAAAACTCTTAAAAGAAAAATGAGGGAATAAGACTTTGAAAATATTGTATTTGGTTTCGTATCTTCTTGTAGTTCTATTAAGCTTGAATTGATATATTACTCAATGAGGATTACAACATATATATACAAGCCAAAGGAGATGTAAGAAAGGAAAGAAATCAAAACACCTAATCTAAGGGATTCACCATATCACCTAATTGATATAATCTAATCTATACCATATTTACGATAACACTCCCCCTCAAGCTGGAGCATATAACGATTATGCCCAGCTTGTTACAAATGTTTTTCATTCTTACACCATTCACTGCTTTTGTAAATATGTCCCCTAATTGATCCTCAGACTTGATATATCTTGTAGTGACGAAACCTTCTTCGACCTTATCACGAACAAAGTGGCAATCTATCTCGATGTGTTTGGTTCATTCATGAAATACAGGATTTGATGCAATGTGGCTTGCTGCTTGGTTGTCACACCAAAGTGTTGTTGGGAGAGCAAATTCTAATCCAAGCTCCTTAAGTAACTGATGTATCCATACAACCTCACATACTGAATCAGCCATCGACCTATACTTTGCTTCGGCAACTGAACGAGACACAACATTTTGCTTCTTGCTTCTCCACGTAACTAGATTGCCTCCCACAAATATACAATATCCAGAAGTCGATCTTCTATCATCTTTGCAACCTGCATAGTCGGCATCACAATATGCTTCTACTGCCCCAGCCTTTTGATAACTTTGTCGCCCATAGAACAATCCCCGTCCAGGAGCCCCCTTCAAGTAGCACAAAATTTGTTCAAGAAGTGCCCAGTGACTAACGGTCGGAGAAGACATAAATCGACTTGCTACACCAACTGCAAAGGATATGTCAGGGCGTGTTACGGTGAGATAGTTTAGCTTTCCTACAAGTCTTCGATATCGTTCTGGATCATGAAATGGCTCACCATCATCCTTTCCTAACTGCATGTTTGGTGTCATCGGAGTGCTGCATGGTTTTGCCCCAACTTTTCCAGTTTCTTTAAGAAGATCTAGCACATACTTCCTCTGACAAAGGAAAATCCCTCTCTTACTTCTCATTATCTCTACTCCCAGAAAGTATTTCAAGTGTCCCAAGTCCTTTGTTTGGAAATTCTCATGGAGGAATGATTTTAGGTTTGAAATTCCATCGTCGTCATTCCCTGTAATAACAATATCATCGACATACACAACCAATAAAATGATCCCAAGATTTGATCGCCTATAGAATACCGAGTGATCGGATTTACATCTCACCAACCTATATTTCAAAACAATCTGGCTAAATCTGTCGAACCAAGCTCGGGGACTTTGCTTTAACCCATATAAAGACTTATGAAGACGACATACCTTCCCATACTCCCCCTGAGCAACAAAACCAGGTGGTTGCTCCATATAAACCTCTTCCTGAAGAAAGCCATGGAGAAACGCATTCTTAATGTCAAGTTGGTGCAGAGGCCAGTCAGAAGAGGCAGCAAGAGAGATGAGCAACCGGACAGAGGTAAGTTTAGCCACAGGAGAGAAAGTCTCAGAGTAATCGGTGCCATAAGTCTGAGCATAACCTTTAGCTACAAGTCGAGCTTTAAGACGTGCCAAAGAGCCATCAGGGTTAACTTTAACAGTAAAGACCCACTTACATCCAATTGCCTTTTTGCCAACAGGTAAGTCCACTAAAGACCATGTGCCATTATGATCAAGGGCATTCATTTCCTCAATCATAGCAGCACGCCATCCAGGATGGGCCAAATCAGTGCCAACAGATGTAGGAATAGAAATAGAGTCTAGCTTGGCAATAAAAGAACTGGAAGAAGCAGACAAGTTGTCATAAGACACAACAGAAGCAATAGGGTAAGTACAAGATCTTTTACCTTTTCGAAGCGCAACAGGAAGGTCATTAGGGTTATTTGGTTCGGGGACAGGGTCTTCCACCGGAGCAGCAGGCAAAGGGCGTGAATCAGAATCTATGATGACCTCGCGATGTGATTGAGAGCGTCGAGTATATGTCTGTGTAATGGGTGGCCGAGTTCTCTGAGGCGGAGGGGAAGGAGGCCTAGTGAGAGTAACAGAATATACCAAGAAGTCGTCTTCATCTGGAGGTGGAAGCTCTCGAGTAGGAAAAAATGGAAGGTGTTCATTAAAACTAACATCCTTAGACACGACATACCGACCAAGGACAGGAGAGAAACACCGATACCCTTTCTCACCCTGGAATACCCAAGAAAAATACATTTGAGAGACTTAGGGTCTAACTTAGTGGTATGAGGTCGTGTATCCCGGACAAAACAAGTGCACCCAAAAATTTTAGGCGGTATAGAAAAAATAGGTTTATCTGGGAAAAGAACTGAAAATGGAATTGAATTACCCAATACAACCGAGGGCATTCGATTGATTAAAAAGCAAGCAGTGGACACAACATCAACCCAAAAAGTTTTAGGAACATGCATGTGAAAGAGCAATGCTCGAGCAACCTCGAGGAGGTGCCGATTTTTACGTTCAGCAATCCCATTTTGAGCTGGTGTATCAACACACGACGTTTCATGCAAAATCCCATTTTCAAGCATATAAGACTGAAAAGGTGCAGACAAAAACTCTTTCGCATTATCACTTCGAAGTGTTTGAATGGTAGCAAGAAATTGAGTTTTAATTTCGGCACTAAAGGACAAAAAATGTTGAAAAACCTCAGAACGACTTTTCATAAAGTATATCCAAGTGACACGAGAAAAATCATCAATAAAAGTAACAAAATATCTAAAACCAGATTTTGATGACAGAGAACAAGGACCCCATACATCAGAATGAACCAACCTAAATGGGGTCGCAGCCCTCGTGTTTATTCTAGGCGATAAAGAACTACGACAATGTTTAGCAAACTGACAAGACTCACAAAATAAGGATGACAACCTTGAAAATTGAGGATCCAATCTTTTTAAACTTTGGAGGGAATGATGACCAAGACGACAATGCGTATCTAGTGCGGAGGAGGTGCAAACAAGTGACTTAGATGTGGGAGAGTCGAAAACATAGAGGCCATCAGATTCACGTCCTTTACCAAGGATCTGCTTCGTTGAAAGATCCTGCACAATAAAATGGTTTGGAAAGAATGAGACGCTACAATTCAATGATTTTGTAAGTTTGCTAACAGAAAGTAGGTTAAAAGCAAAGTTTGGCAAGCTTAGTACATAGTGTAACGAGATAGAAGGAGTAAGATTAACTGAACCAGAACCAAGGACACGAGTAGTAGACCCGTCAGCAATAGTGACATGAGAAGAAGGTGTATGGGGGTTAAGGGTGGAAAAAAGGTTTGGGTTACCTGTCATATGATCTGATGCACCTGAATCAATGACCCATCTGGTGCCTTTAGATATGAGGCATGTACCAGAATTACCTGTGTCAGCAAAGACAGCAGCGGATGAAGAAAGTTTCTCTGTTGCAGTAAGTCGAGAATACTCCTCAGCAGAAATAGTGACCATGTCAGACGATGATGCAACATGAGCAGAGGGGCCCTTCTGATTCTTCTTCTCTAACTGAGGACATGAATACTTAGTGTGCCCAAATTCATGACAATAATAACACTCCACGTCGTCAGATTCGGGATTACGAGATCCACGATTTGTCGGACCTCCTCGAGTACCACCCCGAGAGCCCCCTCGAGAGCCTCGTCCAGATCCGCCACGAAAACTACCTTAGGAGCCACCACGACTGACCATGGCACTATGTTGAGAGACGTGAGTGCCGAGAGCGGGAGATTGCATTTCCTCGGTACGAAGAAATCGGGAAAATGTCTCTTGGAGAGAAGGAATGGCTGATTCGGAGAGAAGTTGATTCTTGAAGGCATCAAATTCTGGACGTAACCCAGTCAAGAAGCTCATAACAGCAATTTGTTCCCGTTGCTTCTGCATTGCTTTGATATCGCCGGTTAATGGAAGGAGAGAGTTTAGTTCCTCATAAACCTTGTTAAACTCCATGACATATGCCGTAGCATTTTTGTCCTGTTGCTCTCCTCTATGAAACGACTTGCAAACTGAATAAATACGAGAGATATTGGTACGTCCAGAGTATAAGAAGGTTAGATAATCAATCAATTCTTTGACAAATTCACAATGATTGACCAAAGAGAGTATATCGGGCTCGATGGAGTTTCGAATTTGAACAAGCAATTTTGCCTCATCACGTAACCACGCCCGACGAGTATCATCTTTGACATCATCAGTGGGAGGATCCGAATCCAAGTGATCGTCCTTGTCAATACTACGGAGGTGGACGATAATAGTTTTACTCCAACCAAGAAAATTAGAACCATTTAATTTAACATCGGTGATTTTGTTCATGATAGGGATGATTTCAGACACAATTTTATTCGCAGCCATAAGAACAAGGTTGTGCCGAGCAAATGAATCGATAACAAAGGGCTGAAATTAAAAAAAAAAAAATTCAACCTGAACAATAAGGAGGCACCGAAACCTGAAACTGAGAATACCGACGGAAAGCCTGAGAAATTCCGAGCAGACGGACGTTCGCCGGAAAATTTTCCAGCCAGACACGCGCCCTCACGCGCCGGCGCGTGAGACAGACGACAGAGAGAGCGACGGCGCGTGTACCTCACACGCGCGGAATCTGCCGGCGATACTTCACCGGACGGCCGTTCCGGTGATGGCGAGTCCAACGGTACAGGAGGTGAGACCCGAAACTCACCCAAAGTGTGCCTACTCTGAACCCCAAAGAATTTGACACGAAAATTGAAAAAGAAAAACCCTAACTTTTATTTTGGCTCTGATGCCATGTAATTCTATTAAGCTTGAATTGATATATTACTCAATGAGGATTACAACATATATATACAAGCCAAAGGAGATGTAAGAAAGGAAAGAAATCAAAACACCTAATCTAAGGGATTCACCATATCACCTAATTGATATAATCTAATCTATACCATATTTACGATAACACTTCTTAAACTCATCCAAAGCCTGAACCAACCAAAAAATATGAACTCTCAACATTTAAAGAAATGAAGTTAACATCTTGCAACATTAAATTTACAACTAAGTTATTAATTTATTTGCAAGATTAACATGTTACAATGGTTAATGTTCCGTTTCAAATTTTCATTCAATTAATTTTCCAACATGTAATTCACTAAGGAGTCCTCCTTGGGATTATTTATCATTGTCTTTGATCAAGTGAGTATAGAGGTTGTTAATTACTTAGTAAAGTTTAATAGGAGACTCCTTGAAATAATCCTTACAACTCTTTGAAATGGTCCTTGGTAGACTTCAAAGTCCTTTGGAATAAAGTAGAAGAAACAGAGAGAGACAAAGCCTTTGTTGGTGATTATGTTATGAGGAGAATAGGATGAACAAGGCAATATAAAGGTAGTCAAGCTCCTCGGGAGGAGGAAAAAGTAATTAGTTTGAAGTTAAGAGGTTGGCAAAATGCTTCTCGTCGAAGAGGAAAAGCTCGCCGCTTTGATAGATTGATAGACTAATTTCTTGCCATATGCAAAAAGTTGGCGCAGCATGACCTCTTGGCAAACAAAGGCTGCCAAAAGAAGTAAAAACCAGCCCACGTGCGTGGCCCTTAAATAAAAAAAGAAAAAAAAAAAGAAAAAAAATGTCAAAGGTGAAAAAGTTGCCTTAAGTGGTAGCATCAAATTGTGGCAGGAGAGATACTGAACATTGGGCATTCTGCCCATGTGAAAAGAGAGAAAAAAAAAAAACTTTGAAAAGTTCGGAATTGGAGCTAGGCGCCTGCCAAAGCTGAAGCTGAAGCTCTGTCATTCATCTCCGCAGCCCACGTGATGGACGAAAATTAATAATAAAAAAAATATTAGAAGAGAATGTTGTGCGGGTCGGACAATCCCAAGGTGTTCAAAAAATTAGTCGGACTACCGGGGACTCAAATAAGCTTCTCGGCCTATCTATTAAAAAAATTAGTCCTCGGACTATCGAGTTCTACAAAGAAGCTCCTCGGCCTACCGAGGTGTTTAACAAATTAATACTCGGTCTACCTAGGTCTACAAAGACCTCATCGGCCTACTGAGGTGTTAAAAAAGTTAGTTCTCGAACTACCGAGGTCCACAAAGAAGCTCATTGGCCCACACAGGTGTTCTAAAAATTAGTCCTCGGACTACCAAGGTCTACAAAGAAGCTCTTCGGCCTACCGAGTTGTTCAAAAATTAGTCATCGGACTGGGGTTTACAAAGAAGCTCCTCGACCTACTAAGCTGTTGAAAAAAATTAGTCCTCGGACTAACGAGTTTTACGAAGAAGCTCCACGGCCTACCGGAGTGTTCAAAAAATTAGTCCTCGGACTACCGAGGTATACAAAGAAGCTACTCGTCCTACCGAAGTGTTCATAAATTCGTCCTCGGACTACTGAGGTCTACAAAGAAACTCCTTGGCCTACCGAGGTGTCCAAAAATTCGACCTCGGACTACCGAGGTCCCAAACGAAGCCCCTCGACCTACCGAGGTGTCTAGTATTCGTCCAAATTATTACTATCGATGTTTTCTAAGGTAAGTGCTAACGCTACTGGAGTCGGTGAATAATATCTAGCTACCAAAGACATGAAAAAATTAAGGCATGGTAAGACAAAAATTACCAGGGTCTGAGGACTTTCGAAGAATGACGTCGAGCGTGAAAAATCAATGCAATCCCAAGAGCTTGATCCTCTCTCCCTATCTCCATCTATCGCTCTCTAGAAAAGATCAAATCGAAAGTGAGAAGAGAAATGAGAGTGAGGCATTTTATAGCAGCAGCTTTGACTGTCTGTCTGTGCAACTGGAAAGTCGCCAAATGCAATTATTCATCTGTGAATGTCTCATCGCTTATTTTCTGTATGCATAAAAATTACCGCGTACATAAAATGAGGGGCAAGTGATAAGGGAAAAAAGTATACAGTTATTAGGACGGACTGGAGAATAAAAAACACGTGTACTCCAAGGATCGTTAGTGTCCAAGGTCAAGGCTGAAGCCAATCTCAAATTAGGCCTAAGGTCCCGATGAGTCTCACTTTAGGCTCAAGGCCTGAGGAGTCTCACTTTAGGCCCAAGGTCTAAAGGTGGCCCAACTGATGGACAATAGTATACTAAACTAGTGGGCTAAGAAGTCCTCCGTCTGCATAGGGAAGAGGTCATCCGACTTTTATAAGAGGATGACATAGGTCAAGGTAAGGGACGCATTCTCTCTTCTACTCACTCTATAGCCGCCACCCTAATTCTAAAATCGTCTCTAACTTAGGCATCAGAGGATCTACTCCTGGGGACAACCCTGGGTTCCTATTTTGCAGGCGTTGGAACAAAGGAGACGCATCCAGGAGCCATGTCGGAGCCATGTCGGAGGATACATCGCCGCCATTTAACCTCGGACTAACGTAAGTTATTTCTTGTATCATCAATATGTATTTGTCAGCTCATTGATTTACTTTTGATATGGTAATGCTCTATTAGTGGGACATTTGATTTGAAATTTCGTGACTGGGAAACAACAATGTAGTAGGAAAACATGAAGACTCTGCAACCTGTGTTGAGTCTTCTGAGGAAACTTGTAAGATACGGGTAGCACCCTATACCACTTATAATTTGCACAAAATTTACGTCATTGCTGCTGGCTCAACAATGTTTGGTCATAACCACATCGATGACCTTCTGCATAAATTTTTAGCCTTATCTATTTATTCGATAATCAATAGATGAGTGAGTTAAGATTCTGGGTCTCTGATATTAGATAATTCAACGTAAGACATTTATAAAAACATTTTAAAAAAATGAAAAAACAAAGAAACAAAATTAGCATTATATTGTAGATCAACAAGATATTGGTTTGGTACTCTATTTACAAATTATTGAAACACGATGAAACTTTTACAAGTCTGCTTCTTTGTCTGCAGGTCAAATTATTACTTATAGTTGGTATAACAGCATAAAATTTTAGGATCCACAGTCAGGCAGTTCTGTAGGATGTTTGCGTAATCTTGTTGTGGGGGTCGAATCTATGTCACTTTCTGTTTTCAATATGATGGTTGCTCTCAAATCTTCATTGCATATGTATGACTTACATTACTTAGATAGCGAGGTTCGGGTTAAAGAACCTTTCACAGACATCCATATAAAATGTGTCCGCTCAATTTCAAATTTAGGAGGTACTGTAGTTTTAACTTATTTATCTCCAATATCTCATGACTTCTTTAAACTTATAACAATTGGTTGGAGTAGCATCCTGTGTTTGTTTCTCATATATTTTGTCTTTTCAGGAAATGGACAATATTTACACCATCTATTTATTTTCGTCATGGGATAGACCGTGCTATTCGGAGAAGCCCTTTGTATCTTTTGGTATAATGTCTGATACAATCTCAGTTGTCCTACCTACTTGTGCAGGATTTATGACTGGATCTATAGATGGGAGGGTTGCGTTGGAATATTTTGGTGATTTTAGCTCTCAGAAAGATGGGTGGGTATATGTTATTATCCCCAATTTTTGAAATGTTTACTTGTATGCATTAGGACTACACCTTTTACCGATTTTAACAGCATATGTCTTTTCATGATAAACCTTGGTTGAAATTCAGTAATAGAAAAATACGAACTTTAGAAATACAAATTTTAAATTATGCTCCTGCACAAAGCATGGAACATCTTATTTCCATCTAAGATTCTCATTTTTATATATCTTATATCGTTTCATGTTTTCTCATTTTGTTTAATTTGTATTTCATGTATGTTGCATGTGGATCTATAAAATAATTATCCTTACATACTTTAATTTAGATACCGAGTATAGAATAGGCCCCAGATGTACCCAAAAGATTTGGAGGCTATCCCATCTTCCAAAAGGGGAACAACGCAATTAATTTAGGTGTTTCTCTACATGCCGATGCTACAGGGTTTGTATGTCTACAAATCTACGTACACGGCCAAATTCCTTTTAAATTATTTGAAGTACTCTCTTTCACGCACTCAGAATTTGGTCTCGTTTATTGTCAAAAATGAAGGGTTTGAAATCAATGCCTTACATATTAAAATGGATAAGACTTGGAAATAATTTAACTTCCTTATAGTTCAGTATCTACAGCACCTTAGATGCTTTTTACTTATCTTGGAGTTATGCAGATATGCATTCAAATGCACTCCAAAGAGCAAAGATGGAAGACATCATCTGGTAGCTGTAAATGATATTGCTTTCAATCCAGTGTATGTTTAACAATCACTTCTAGCTTGCTATATTGGACTTTTAGCATCACTCGAGCACCGTTTTTTTTTTTTTTTTTTCTTTTCTTTCTTTCTAGCTTATGCGGTGTCCTCATTACTGGTGACAATGAGGGCCATGCTACATTGTGGGATGTTCAGAGCAGGAAACGCTTAATGGAGGTACAATTGATCGTAACTAAAATTTATAAAGCTGTAAATTAAAATTATTAATGGATGAGATTTGTTAGTGAGTGACAAAATTGTGTTCATTTTATGGGAATGAATCTGATCAAACTGTTAAGTGTCATACAGATGAACTTTCCTTATGGATTTATATCAAATTACGCGAGCAAGAAATCTGAGGCTATTTGTTTGCTGGTCTATTTTATTTTATTCCATGCAGAACAACAGAGCATATTGTCGAAATTATGCTTGCTCTAGTAAGGATTTTGCTATGTCTCTTGTCTGGCAGGGAAGAGCCGCCTCAGATATTTTTGCACCAAATGGATGATGTTCGGTTTAAATCGGTCCCTCGCAAGTAGTTTTACAAGGAAATAGTTATTGCTCACGAGACAATTATATTATCACAAATAGCAACCAACTTCCCCCCCAACCCACCCGCCACCCTCCTCTCTCTCTCACACACATACACCAAGAAAATGTTTAGCTGTGTTGTAGAATAGAACTATATATTGCTTTCTGAAGCTTTCTATTAGGCTAGTTTTGCGTGTGTATTCTAGAATTGTAATGATATATGTAGAGGCGCGAGTATGAATAGTGACAATTTGTCAATCACTGAGCTCATGCGGAAAAACTGTTGCTACATTTCTCTTTTTTTTTTGCCCTTCGGAAAAACTATATAGCCTACATATCAGGACATGTAATTGTACTTGGCATATTCTTGGCAAATTCAATTGGACTGTTAAAGTTCTATGTGAATAAGAATATATCATAGATCGAATAGCCCACCTGCTAAAAAAAAAAAATTTAAGTTTTCACTCATTAAGAGTAAATTGAAATGCTGGAATTTTGGCACACTCAAATTGGTCAGTCCATAGTGCACTTTGCCCAACTCAACAGTCCTAAGCCAAACACCACAGCTCCTTTAGCCTTCATATCTCTCGCAGTCGGCTCCCATTCTTTCGAAACTGTTTTTCAACTTTGCCTATTCTTCGTGAATCTTGAGAAATATACGTTCTCAATCTCAGATCTTTCAATGAGGGTATTGTTTTTTTATTAGTAAAACAACGCATGAACAAACTTCTATTCTCCCATTCTTCCTCTCTAAGGTGCTGTCTTTTTTCGTTAGGCCAATTTTTTCAGCTTCATGTCGTATTACTTCATGTATTATGACAGTGGTTTTTCTTTGAGATTGAGAATCGAGTCTTTTCTTTTTATTGAGAGAGCATCTTATATGTGTCCTGCCTATTAGCCCATCTCAACCGAGGTGGAGATTGAGAGTTTTGAGGGTGTTACTGGTGTTGATAAAAACTGGGGTTGTTTGAGGGAACCGAACAGACCTAGTTCTCTGTTGGTGACGAAGAAATCGAGTTTTCAAGATATCTGATGTAACGCCCCGTTGATTTTTAAAGAATAATCCATGGTTCATCCAAAAATCGCAGTTAAATTTTCGAAATTCATTTTTCGATTTTAAAACATTTAAAAGCACTATTCATTCATTTCATAAAACAGTTCAAGTCGTATCTGAACTGATAGGAATTCATTACCTAAATTTTCGTAAGGGATATCATTATCCAAACATCATACTCATTACATCATATCAAATCATCATCATAGATATATCATCATCATAGATATAAAATCAACCCATGTCATCAGGTTCCGAATCATAATAATGAACCATACTCATCGGGTTTTCAAAACAATTCATCAAGTACCAAACATATCATCAAGTTCATCAATAATTTTCCAAAACATCATCAGCGTGATGAACAGAAGCAAATAGATAACATGCAGACCAGCCACTCGTCTCCTCGTTGCCATAACTACCACCTGCTCAACCTGAAATGGGGGGTCATGTGAGTGACTTTTCCACTTGTTCACTACTATGCACATAAATAAATTGTAATGACAAATAGGTATGGTCGCAGCATGAACATGCATCAAACATAATATCACATCTCCTAATCATCATATAATACTCTTGTGCACACCTATAAAAGCCACTAAGGGTCTATAACAACACTCAACAATGGGAGTACTTGCCAAAGGTCTATAAAAGCACTCCACGACAATGTCTATCATTAAGCTAAGGGAGACTGCCTATCCTTAGGCACCGTCGAAGGTCTATAACAACACATGACGACTGGGATAACCGTTTCGAAGGTCTATAACAACGCACATCGAAGGTTACATGGTTCACACGCATACATTGATCCTACCGTCCAATAAACATAAACAATTTATGACATAGATATTTATGTTAAACCCACAGGATATTCTGAACTGAAACTGAGAGTTGTCGCTTATGTGGAAACTCGAGGGCTCGATTCCTCAGAATCTACATAAAAATAAGTGATACTCGATAAATAACTAACTCTTAACTCAGTAAACTAATTTACCAATTTGAAGGATTTCTCAGCTTAAAGTTCACGACTTATAGAATCTTTCCTTCTATTTCTTAGATAAAGGAACTCTTGACTTGGACATTATCAAGATCTCATAAAGTAATTTTGAAATAAAAATTTAAGACTCGGAATATTTTAAAATAGGTATCGAGATTTTTAAAACGGTTCAGCTCGGCACTCCTAATAAAATCCGGTTCTTGCAAAAATATAAGTTTTTTTTTAAAACCACAATCCCTTCGCCGGCAGTCGTCAGCCTCCTGGCCTCCTCGCTGACCGGTCAAACGCCACCTAGACGGACATAGCCCTGAGACGTTGAACTTAAATTTGCGGATGTACGGGGTTGTAGAGGGCGATCGTAACTGGAACCACCGATCAACTTCACGTACGCCATTGAACACTGAATTGATCCCGGCGGCGTCAGAGGCATCCTGAAACCTAACATCGTTGCCGATGGATATGAGTTCGGAGGCAGCAAAGTTTAAATCTCAAAACTGCAATATTTCAACACCGTCACCGATGGAGGCGATTGCGACGTCTGGCGGCAACGTGCGCCATCCGGTGTCGAGTCCATCAACGGAGTTGGCCGTCAATCCGGTGGTCACGACTCTGTGTGTGAATAAATGTGTGTTTGGTGTGTTTGTTTCGTGAACTGTGTATGTGTGAGATGACAGGTATGTTTGGTGTGTTTGTTTCGTGAACTGTGTATGTGTGAGATGACAGGTATGGGAGATGATAGAGTGTGAGGTATACAAAATAATTATTACACAGTTGAGTCCCACTAGATGTTGGTATTATTTATAATGACAAGCTTCCTTAATAAGTATATATAAAGAGAGAACCTATTTACCAAAAATAGTAGCAAAAAAAAAAAAGGTCAAAATTTAATACAACCCATAATAAGTAAGTTTTATTATTTTTCTTATTTTTTTTCTTTAAAAATCATACAATTTAATTTATAAATACACTTTAATATAATCATACAATTTAATTTATAAAAATCATACAATTTAGTTTTTTTCTTTAAATATACGCTTTAATATATATATATATATATATATATATATATATATATATTTCGATCCTACTAGTTCAACCGACTCGTGTTGACGGATTCAATACCAAATATTTTATTTAAGCGACCAAAACTAGTTATAAACCGGTTTTCGGTCCATCTAGTCGGACTGTGTCCATTACGGTTTAATTTAAAAACTACGGCTACATCTTGATTAATCTATTTGTATATTTAATTTATAACTCAATCGTAATATTGTTTTTCCGTGTATCGCACGGGCCGCACGAACTAGTTTACCTCATTACCTCATTACCATTACATATTTGACTGCTATTAGTTAATTTTGACTTAATCATAGCCATTGATATATTAGATCAAATATTCTTTCACTATCCCAATCAATTCTCTCTCTAGATATAGAGAAAATTGCAAATATGATCCAAAAACTTTTTCTGTTTCTCAAATTTGGTCCCATGCACGTCAACTATGGTCTTTTTTAAATTTTCGTTGCCAAAACGGTACCACTCCGTCAAGACTTTAACAGTTTTCTTCATTAAGACATTAGTCAATATTTTTAATTTGAAGAAAATTGCAAATTTGGTCCCAAAACTTTTGTTGTTTCCCACAGTCCCAGGAGAATATTATTGGCTACTTCGGGCCCTATTTTTGATCTTTCAAGCATACTTGTGTCTTTGTCGAGTTTGTGGATTCACCGTTATCATTTCTCCGAGACGCATACATGTGGCCCTTAACCGAGACCGGGTAGCGGGATTCTTGACCTCTCTTACGCTTTCAAATGTCATAGTGTTCGGTTGACTTATGGATCAATATGATTTTATTGTACAATCGTCCGGATGGCTTTATTTTACACTCGAGGATTTTTAGTTTATTTTCTCTATTTCCACCGGAAGAACATCATTGGACACACCGTGTAGTGTACGGGCTTTCTTTTCCTTATTTTCTTTTTTCTCTTGTTTCTTTCCTTGTGTTCGTGATTTTTATTTTCTTATTTTCATTTATTGTTTTTTGGATTTTTTCTCGCATGAGCTTTTGTGATTATGTGGTCTATCCTATGCTTTTCGGTCAAGCAATGAGGACATTGCTTTGTTTTAAGTGTGGGAGAGGGATTTTCGTGATCATGAATGCTTAGGCGGTATTTCTTTCGTATTAGGTGCTTTATTTTTCATATTTGTCGTGTCGTGGACCGGTTTTTGTTGTTGTTTTTGTGTTTATGTCGATTTCCCCACATGAAAGCTTGAGGTTTGTTTAAAGCCAAGATGGCTAAGCGGTGAGTTAAGATTGTCATTCGGTATCATTGTTAATTTTCTTGCTTTATGTACTTGATGAATTTGATGGTTTCCTTAAAATTAAATGATGATTTGTTGGCATTGGAACCCACATTAGAATTCACGGAATTATTTTGTCCCTTATTTGTTCTCGATTGGTGATCTTGAAACATTCTTTCCTTGCGTTCGATCTTTGTAATCGTGTTATGCTATACACTTGTGGTACGTCTTGATTGATTGTTGATGTTAATGTATTGTATCGTGATGTATCCTTGTGTGCCGCTCCCTTCGAAAAAAAATAATAATCAAATGTGAGTTCGCGAGGAAGTACGGATTAAGCTCCTATTATTTCGATTCACTTCGTGAAATGAGATAATTATCCCAAAAAACCGGTCGAGGAAACTCGAGGAAACCCCTCGAGGTTAAACCTAGATAATCATCGTCCGAAAAACTCGTTTGGAAAAAGAAGCTCACGGGAAAAAAAAAATTAATAAAAATGAGCCCATGAGAGTTGAAAGGATTAGACTCCGTTTGATCCGGTTAGTCTCTTTCGAGATAAATCGAGGGCAATGAGTACGGAAAACCGGACTGGGAGATTCGGGGACAAACTCCGAGGATAAACCAATGTTATAATCATTCTAACGACTCTCATTTGGAAAAATTTACTCATATATAAAAAAAAAAAGAAAAAAATGGGGAGTTGGCTATGTGGTTTTGTTTTTATTTGCTTATTATATGTTAGAGTAGACCATCTATAGCTTTTTGCACGTGTATTTGGAAAACAATAGAGTTTGAATCGAGTAAATCGTGCGTAGAATGACTCGGGACGAGTTTTTGTTTTGTATGGATTCATCTTCTGGGGACCATGCCTTCGGATTTGAGTTTAATTTTGTGAATAACCGGAGAAGACGAGAGTTTCATTTCGCATAATTATTAATTTTGACAGTTCGATTTTTCTTCTCGAACTACTTTGGACCAAATGTGGGAAACAACAAAAGTGTTAGGACCAATTTTGTAATTTTCTCCAAATTAAAAATAACGACTAACGTTCACTGTGGTAGAATGTTAACTATTGACGGAGTGGTACTGTTGCAACAAAAATTTAAAAAAGATGAGACGTGCCTGAGACCAAATATAGGAAACAAAAAAAGTTTTGGGACCAAATTTACAATTTTCTTTCTAGATATATATAGATTTCCTCTACCCTAATCATCTCCATTCAGCTCGCTCTCCACTCTATCATAAAAAGAAAAAGCATACGTCTCTAGAATCAATCACCGCCGATATGTCGGACGAGGAGCATCACTTCGAGTCCAAGGCCGACGCCGGCGCATCGAAGACTTATCCCCAGCAGGCCGGGACCATTCGTAAGAACGGTTACATTGTTATCAAAGGCCGTCCCTGCAAGGTTTGTACTCGTCCTTCAATTTTTTTTTTTTATTCATTTACTTCTTTATTTTCTCTGATTTTGTGGCTGAAGTTGTTCGTGAACTGTTATAGATTCAGTTTTTTTTTTT
>CACSLK010027752.1:20041287-20075989 GCA_902706635.1 Striga hermonthica | reverse complement strand
TCGGGCTGTGAGGAGGTCCCACGCCGTGGAGAGAGTCCCTGTCGCACCGTGGAGGAGGTGGCGTGCGTGAAGAGGGAAAACTGGCGCTCTGTACGCCCGTGATGCATGTCGCGCTGCGCACCGCAGCGTGAGGAGGGATGGACTACCGTAGTGTGCCAGGCGCTGCGGCATGGCGCTGGTCATCGCGGCGCGGGGTAGGCGTGGAGGTCTGGGAGCTCGAGCCTGACTGCATCACCTTGCGTTTTGTGTTCATTCAAGCTTGTTTGGAAACCGAATTCGATTCTGTTTTTTCCTGTGTGAAGCCAACACATCCTACTACAAATTAAGCTCGCCAAAAATATTTTTCTCCTTCAAATTATAATCTATCAATGCATCTGAACTGCACACCACAAAAGACGAGAAAAACGTAGGAAATCGAGAAACAACCGAAAAACACAGAATAGACTCATGATAAGGGAAAACACAAAATAAACTATGAAATGAACCAAAAACCAACTAAAAGACCTAATATGGAGGAAAAAGAAAAGTAAAATGACAGCGAAAAGTGCAACAATAATGGAACAAACACGCAACGACCCCAAGATGACCCCGATGAGGCGATTTCTGATGAGTGAAAAATCATACGATCTCCATCAATCGAAATTTACAACATCTCAGAGTCTGTAAAATTTTGAGCCATAAGTCTTCTACCTTAACCTATAGGTCCAATGCTCATAGGTTAATACATAGATAAATTTGTAACTTGCACATTAACAACGATTTTTATAGATCCCAACAAAATGCATGTTTGTAGTTTATTTGTGCGAACATAGTTTGTTTATTTTACATTGTAGATAATAAGGTTCAATGTGTCGAACATAAAGATCATATTATCAGTGTCTTGTAAATATAAATTAATTATTCACAACCCAGAAGGAATTGAACTAATTGTCGTGAAAGGTTGTAGTGTGATTTTGAACCAATTGGTCTTTGACTGATGAGTTACACTAGTACATCTCAAATGTATTGCGCAGACCTGCTGAGGATAAGATTATCTTATACTGACCAAGTGAATAATCTAGACCTCAGTAGTTACGTTCTCTTAATCTGTAAGATAATTATAAACATACATATGTATTCGGAACCTGCTTATTTGATTTACAAAGGGCGAGGCTTATTCTGGTAGACCGATAGACTTCGTATTTTAGTACGTAAGTGTCGAGTACCTAATGTATTGTACAAATTATTTATGGTCACCGTGTCCCATACCACTGGCTGATTACGTCTCTGAAATTAGCTCAGGAATGTTTATTATGTCAAGCCCTGCAGGCAGAATTTGTTTCCGGCATAATGAGAATAAAATGAGTAGTACTAGTTTCAGAGATAGATGTTGATTAATTAATTTTTCACTATCTAAATTAATCGACGAACGTTAGATCTTAAACTTACGGACGCAATTCAAGCAATTAGTCGAAAATGAATTATTTGTAATTCGGACGCTAAATGGGGAGTTCAATAAAATTAATATAGTGATGCTTAATATTAGTCATGTATGAGCGAAGTGGGCTTGGCCCACAATTAGGCCCACACTTAGGGATATCATATTTAGCACCTCCTTAGGGTTCCTATTGTAGCCTGTATTTACATTAACTCCTTATCTCCTAAGACAATATACACGCACGCCTCTATTGAGAACCTAAGGAAAATCGACCGAAACCGAGAGCAATAAAAAGAAAGAAAATTTGATTTTTGTGTGGGGTCAAGGAATCCGATAAGCCGTCAACCCCGACGAATCAGAATAGGTGCAAGGTCATACAATAGCAATCCAAGGGTCATATATATTCGTGCATTCTAAATAAATATATACAGCTTCATAACCACCTCATCCACCGACAATCAACCACTAACGAAGGCGGCAACCACCGATGGATAGAGGCATACCACCCAGCGGCCGAGACATGCGACCGCAGCTACTACCGTGAGCCCCTAGCGTATCCTAAAATCCCTAGAAGCAGCTGCGCACGATGCAGCAGGCATGCGACTGCACGACCCGATGATTCCTGCAGTGACCCACGATCCAAGCGCGACCTACACGCGGCAGCCTCCCGCACGACCCGTGCGCCCGAAGCAACAACTTCGTGCGACCTGAGAACAAAATGACCCGCGACAGCATGTGACCCAGCTTGAGCTCGACGACCTCTTTAGAGTTTGATGTTATCGACAGCATGTGACCCAACATGTCACCATAAAATGATTTCTGCCAATAATTTGGTCGGAATGTAATTTTGATGTTATCGCTTTATATACAATCAGACAATCTGTACACAGATAAATGGAGTACTAAGTTGGTCATGTTTTCTTCCTAAAATCAAAACATTTCGATGATATTCGTTATACTAAAGAACATTTTATATTGTGCATATGTGTTAAATTTTACTTTACTATAAAACTACAATATATGTTCAGTTATACTCTTTTGTTGTTGTGGGATTTTTTTGAGTTTCGACATTGTAGATGGCATCGTCTGGCGACTTGGGTGATACAGAAAAACAGAAGGGCAAATCTGAATGTGCCATTGAGAATGAACGACAATTTGTTAGCTTAATATTGAATGAAGACATCAAGGGTAATTGTGTTGCCGAAATATTTACCCTAAGTTAACTGACGATGATACAAGGTCAACTAAGTGAAGGTTGTCCAAGGAACCCAGTGTACGAGGTATCGCAGTTGGTTAAAAAGATGCGCCGGTTCAAAAGGGTTTGACAAAGGTTTCGCGACATGTTGTTAGCCAAAATGGGATTTGGATGGGATAGCTCCCGCAACATGATTACCGGCAGAGAGGGTGTTTGGCGTAGGTGGATTGAGGTACTTGCACTTCTTATCAAGTGATTGGTTCTTCTTGCATGGTATGTCTCTGTTTATAAAAATACAATTTTAAGCTTTTGGTTAGAAATCCAATTACACAGATTAAATATGATTTCTGTTATTATTATATATTTTTATCTATTTGAAACAAATGACTATGGATAATATTAAATATATTTTTTAGGTACTGCCAAATTGTTTTATGCTTCTTGCATAATTCTTTTTATTGAAAAACGCAAGTGAGGCAACTATTTCCTCGTCCATAATAATTTTAAAGTCATGCCCTTTTTACGTACCATGTCCGCATGTACAATAGGGTCACCCACGTGATCACGACATGAAACAAAGGTTGTGTTTCTTTTACGAAGAATTGACCATAATTGTTTTAGGGACGACAGTCATAGGGGTCGGAGCAAGAGCATAGACCCAAAGAAAAAAATCCACATAGGATGAACTTCAAAGGCTAGCCTTACCATCAGCGCGTGACGATTCTCTGTTCTTCGACCCAAGAGAAGACCCAACGACAAGCCCTGGGTCGTAGCAGAACTCCGGGACACGACCATGACAGACCCGTAGATAGAATCCTCTAGACACCTTTATTGCCACAACCATGCACTCGTGAACAGAATTAAAAAAATATAAAAGCTTACAACAACTTGTAGACTGCCCAGTACCATCTTACCTTCGTGAGGCTACCATATTGCAAGCAATGACAACAAGGTCTTTTGCGTGGCAACGACCAAGTGTTCATATCCCATCTATCGTTAAATGTTTGTGCTTGTAGAGAACGATCAAGGACATAGGTTGGTTGTCGACTATTGTATTTGAACAAAGTGAAAAATGAAGATCGTCAGGTTATATTTAGTATTCACGGGACGCGCACGGCCGAGGGCATTGTGGCTGCCTCGATTGTCTTCATGGATAATCGTAAATGAACTTCACGAAACATCTTTGATTCAGATGACTTTGTGATGCATTGATGTGTACTTAAAGACATTTTCTATCCCGCTTAAATTTTTTTACACCTTATTATATGCATTTTAGGTATTTGTGATCACCACATTATTCTACTTTTTGATTCATTAGTTAATTTATTACATGGAGACCATAATAATGCTTCATCTCTTTTGAAATTTAAAAAACACCATTTAAATGATGCACTTGGATACCAAAATTACATTTTGTCCCTAATAATAGTAGGATGTTTGTCTCAATGAAGGATGGCGTCATAGCCGATGATATCGATGAGGAAACGGAGGGCGTTTTCGACGACTCTGAAGTGAACCCCAGCATTCTAGTGGAATAAGAGAATCAATTAGTCTGAGGCCAATCCATATTTTTGGATATGCATTAAAATTCGCATATTTGTTTGACTATCTACTACGCACGCCCTTTCGAAATTCACAATTCACAGGTTTGGACTGAATAATTGAATTGTTAGTAGGACACCCACAAAGGTTCTATAATGAAATGGGTGTAGAGTGAGGTGTAATTACAATGGTTCTTTATACAAATAATGGCCATCAATGACATCGACATATGGCTGAAGCCTTTCAAATATCGATAGAGACAATAAGTCACCACTGTCAAATTATTTTTTTACGCACTGTGTCATATAAAACCTGACTACATACGTTCCCCAAGCTCCAATAACGTGCCAACTTAGATTCAACATAATGGAAATTTGTATTCTTATTTTAAGGTAATAAGTCTACTAAACCATATTATCTTGTTTGATAATTAATTTCCACTAATTTTTTAGATTGCATTGACGCAAGTGGTGGAAGCATCATACTAGCATGGGTACCTGCAAAGCGGCACATGGCATATAGGTGTCAAAATGGGTACCTAGCTCAAACATGAGTGTAGCATGTGATTTTGATCTCAACTTTACTTTTGTATTGCCTGGTTGGGAAGAAAGTGCTAATGATGCCTGTGTTTTCTCTTCAACTTGGGCGGATTCCCGTAATTTGTTTTCGTGGCAACTAATACGTATATAAATCGTTTTTGGTTCATATCACATTACAATTTGATGTTTGTATCTTGTTTAATTCAAACTTTATTCTTCTAAAGGAAATATTTCGTGGCGGGTTCCTATTATGTTAAAAGAAATAAATACTGGAAAAAATACTTGAAAAAATAAAGAAGGCGAAGAATTAGCGATACTCATATTCGCTAAAGAAAATTAAGAACTATTCATTTACTTCCGTTTTTGTTTTGCATTTTTCATTATTTTTGAAACTACATGGCTTTGGTTTTTGATGAAGTATAGATTGTTTAGTAGTCTCTTCTAAAATTTGGAAGACCATCAAATAAACATTTTTTAGAGCTCTTTTATCCTCTAATTTATGGTTACTTAAATTGTTATTACTATTAGGGCATTGCCTAAACCTCAAAACTATATACGGAGAAAATAGTTGCCAAGAATATAACAGAAGAAAGCTTGAGAATCGATTTGGATTGTCTTTTCAAAAATGTTCAGAAGAAGTTTGGGCAAAATCGTGGGCACTAGGAGCGCGGAAAATTTCTTATTAAGGAACTGGTGTTTTACGCTGGAGAGTGTGAGTTTGTTAAACTCATTTATAAGCTTTAGGTGAGTGATTGTTAGGTGAAGAGTTTACTGAGGTTGTTTTTGTATTAAAAAAAAAAAGATTGATTCTTGGTAAATTGGGCAAAGATTAAGGGACAAATTGGTAAATTTAAATTTTATCTTAATTGTTGTCATGACAAAAAAAAACATAGAAATTAACTTTTATACTAATCTTATGTTACAGGTAGTCATTGATAATAAACACAAATTCATTTCAATTTCCATAGTGTAATCTTATCGCCCCAAATAAAAATATATCGCTATAATATCATGAAAAAACAAATGAGCTTGAAACTATTAAGGTTTTTTTTTTTTTTTTTGACAGAACGATAGAGAATGTTATATAACAAAGCGTACATATGTGTGAAGATACAACCCGAAGTTGAAGACAACCCAAAGCTGAGTAAAATGGGAGGACAAGTCTGACGACCGCCTAGAATCCCGACCTTAGCAACGCTAGGAACCGAAAAGAAGACTCACAAAACAGCAACACAACGAACCACAAAAACTACAATGAAAAGCTCTCACGGGAGAATAGAGACAGGAGTAGGTCCCCACAAGATAATAAGTTGCTCCCGCTCGAACTGAGGCCAACGACCCAAACCAAAAATACAGAACACAAACACTTAGGCAAGGAGCCCAAACCTAAAACACAATCATACCACACAAGACAACACAAAAAGACAATTAAAAAACAAACTAGCCCTCCCTCTACAGCAATTCCAAACCATACTGGCAGCCACCAAATTAACCCATGGGAATCCCATAACATGAGAAAAACGACCCCTCCACTACCAAGCCGCCTAGCTGAATCACAACTCAAACCGCGAATCCAACCTAAAGTCAATTCTCCCCCATGCCAGAAAACACCAAGAAAGCCCCAACACGGCTAGACCAAGCCCCCTAACACCACTAGCGGAATTCGAAGAACCGTGAACACCCTGGAGTCCAAACCCAGAGAACTGGGGAAAAGGAGTTGTCTCAATGCCGCAGCCCCAGCCCCACCATCCCAATGCACGAAACACTTGAGCCACTCAAGAACCCAACTGTCGAACCACAGAGTACCGCCAGTCGCAGGCAAAAGAAAACCGAGACAGGAGCGGCTAGAAAGGAAACTCACCCTCAATTGAGACCGACGAACCCAAAAATCCGACCAGTCGTCAACCGAAAGCTCGCCACCTTCAAACACCAATCGGCCGACGAAAAAGAACATTGCAGACCGACATCCATGTACCCTGCAGAGACCAGAAAGTGAATCAAGACTTCCAACCACGCCGTCGGAGGCGAGTTGGGAGAGAGCCCCGCCAGAGAAGCCCAAGACTCCCGTCCTGAGAAAGTGGACCGCCAGAGCCGCACCAGACCCTTACCCAAAGCACCACGACTCATGAACCCTCCTTAGCACCAAAGTGGCCTGCAATTGCGAACCCTAACCAAACTTCCGAAAAAAAGCAATTTAGAATTGGCATCCACAAGGCCTACACTAGTGGCGAGAATGGTCGCGGCATCTGAGAGGGCCGGGCGGCAAGGGGAAGACTACCGGTGAGGCTAGACGCTGCGCGAGAGGCGACAATTGAAGAATTTAACGGCGGGGAGAAGGGAATTTTCATGAGCGACGAGAGAGAGAGCGAGGAGAGAGAGAGAGAGAGAGAGAGAGAGAGAGAGAGAGAGAGAGAGAGAGAGAGAGAGAGAGAGAGAGAGAGAGAGAGAGATTGAGCCTGAAAACTATTAGGTTGACTGATTTATATTATTTTGAAGAGAAAATGAATGGAAAAAAAATTGAATGACGGACTAATTTGTTTATTAGAATAATGAATTATTTATTAGATTGTAAATGAATATAAAATAAAATGTAATAGTTAAAATTAATGTGATATAAAATAATAATCTAATATATATGAGTGATATTTAAAAATATGAAATTGAATAAATAGTGATATTGTTAAAAAACAAGTAGTAATACTTACTTTTTATTATTTAATTATTAATAAGATTGAGTAGAAAAAAAATGAGATTACATAAATGCTATTTTTTATTAAATAAAATTACCAAATTTTGTTATCATTCAAAAAAATTTTCATGCTATACTTAATTAGAAAAAATCGAAAGGACTTAATGTATTAAGCAAATTAAAAAAAGGGAAAATAAAACTAGAACAAAAAAAAAAAAAAAAACAGGTAGCTCAAACAAAAGTTGACGACGTATTTTTGTTGAAGCTTCAGAGACTAGGGACGGGCAAACGGCACTAACCAGACCAAAATGGTCCCATTAAAAAAAAGGTTCTTAAAGGGTTTTTTTTCGTACTGTTTTCGGCACCAAACCGTTATAAACAATGTCGGTATTGGTTTTGATATTTTTGTCATGACCCGTCCCGTTTAATTATTTTGTACAAAATATTATATATACATACATATACTATACACTATGAATATATTTTAGTATTACAATTGTAGACATCAAATTTTAATTATTTAGTAATTAATTCCTTTATTTAATTCTGGACATAAATCCAAGATAAATAAGATATGTAATAATTATATTTGTCCACCAAGTCAAATCATAGGATAAGTAAAGATATTATATCAAATTATGAAGGGCCAATGAAATTGATGTTTTATTCTCCAAGACTCTCTCCTACACTTATAAATATGGACTCTCCCAAAGTAAAATAAATAAATAAATAAATAAAAAACTCATAAATCAAAGTCTCAAGTTCAAGAGTTCGTAATAACTCTCTTGAAGATCCGCTCGGGCCCTTACACGGTCTTTAAACAAGATGCCAGCTCAAACGATTTGCTTTATCCCAGTTGGAGAAGACGATGTTCGTGAAGGTTCAAATGAGTTCTTGAAGATCAAAGACATTTGTTGTTATATAATTCCTAACAACGATTTAGTTCTGCGTTTATTTAGCAGTGATGATTAATTTGAGCGTAAAGCGTGTATAAAATACTCAACAGTGGCCCCGGTCCGAGGTGAACCGAGGTGAAAAGCTTCTATGAGCTGTTTCGCGTTTCATTATAGGAGATCGGTTTTTCAGGAATCGAATCCCGTACCATCATCTAGCCATTTATAGTAACTTTTTTGGTATATACATTGGGATCCGTGCGTCGCTTGTCTGATAAAGCTACTTTTGAAGGGCGACAGAGCCAGTGGGCCCTACGTAAATGATAACAAACCTCGTAGATCGTGAGAGGGGCGTGTAAGCGCCTTGTCACCTGCTTTAGGAGGTGACGACCTCAGTTCGCGTTGACCTCGGTTTGGAGTGACTTCGGTGGGTAGGGATCACTTCGGTCTTTTATGGTTATACCGGTTTATTGTGCAAACCGGGATGACTTTGGGTCATGTCGGTGTTGGAGTCAAAATCGTCGAAGATGCGGGTCAAGGTCCGTAATTGTGTTTTACAGAGTCGGATGATAACAGAGAGGCCCCCAATATCGGCGAGCATACGAAGTGATGGTAGTCGATATTGCAGTACAATTTGAGGCTTCGAATCGGTAAGAGACTGAAAAAGCTAGACATTATGTATTCTCGTTATTCTGACGCGCTTGAGGTAACCGAAGTGGGTCGTACATTCCGAAGTGGAGTTGATTACCGAGGTGAGAACACTTGGTGAAAATCTGTTATTATCTGGGGAATAACAGGAGGAATATGAACAGACGTAACGGTCGACAATTTAATGCCAGCGCGAATGGTCGCGCCGTAATGGTCTTAAATGAGGTAACAGTCATCTTTAATAGAGTGCCACATGTATAGTAGGCTTCTGTTAGATGAAAGGGTGGCACCGGTTGGAATTAGGGGTCGCGTCGGTTGCACGCGCCCCTAATTAGGATCTCTAACGGTCAGAAATTGGGGATTCTAAATTTCCGATTGAACTTTCTTCACTTTCGCTTCAATTCGTGAGCTTTTGCATACAATAACCTTGTTGTTGAATTTTCCTTGAAAACTTAAAAGTTATTCTCTGTGCACCGTTCGACTGCGGATTCTTTGGTAAGCTTCACCTCCAATTTTTATTTGTTATTTGTTCTGTGTTCTTCTTTTCGTGTGATGGCGTCAAAGGGAAAGGATAAGGCGGTGGCGAGTTCTTCTAGCACCGAGTCAGTTCCGTCGGAAGTATATCACGACTCGGAATTGGTCGAATTAGCTTTTGAGTATCATCGGTGGGATCTGATGTTAGTGAGGCATCTAGATATCAAGCCTAACGATGAAGATGGTGACTGCGTGGTGGAAGAAGACGCTGCCGTCATTGAGGTGCCTCACTGGAGGAGGCCGCTGAGAAGATGGCCCGATCCTGCGATTGATTTTGATGGCGAGCCGAGCATTCTGACCGATGCTGATGTGGTGATGCTGCGAGAACAAGTGCGGATTCCACCTTCGGTGAAGATTTTCGCCCCTTATCCCGGGGAAAGAATAACAAGTCCTCCTCCGGGGTGCGTGGGCATATTTGCGGAAAGCTTGAGATCGGGGTTGAGATTCCCGTTACCGAACTTGATCACGGAATACCTCCGGAGTTGGGGGTTACCGTTGTGCCAGATTACTCCCAATTACTCCCAATAGTTGGAAAAAGATAAACGGTTTAATGGTGCTGCTGCACGAGCAGGGCGAGGGGTTGCCATCATGTGAAGAAATGAGGAGCATCTTTGCTTTTAAAAAGAGTCCGAGAAGACATGTTGCGGAGTCTTCGTGCTGTTTCTTTGCCGGAGCGAAACCACAACATGGCCTAAAATTCGGTGAGATAATAACCGATATCCCGGAAACTCTCCACGGATTCCAAGAAGAGTGGTTGTGGATTGGGGAGAATGGCAATCCGAGAGCTTTTTCCATGAACCTCGGATTGACGGGATGACGATTCCGATGTTGATTCATTCCGGAGCAAGTGAGTTTATTTCGTTTTTCAATTCGGGTATATCTTTCTGATTTTGGTTTTGTTCTGTGTACTAACAGGTCGACACTTTTACCCTTTGTAGAAAAAGAGACTAAACAGAAAGAGCCGAGGCTTAGTCCGGAGTTCGGTAGGAAGTTGATTACACTTGCTGGCTTGGACAAGGAGATACGAGATTATCGCACACTTGTAGTAGATCCGAAACTTGAAGCTGCCGGTCTATCTCCTGGAGTTTCTAGCTTGAAATTTGACCCCGGTAAGTGGACTTTTATATTTTAGTATCTTTGTTCGTACTTCAATATATGTAAAACAGTTGGCTGTAACTTTGATTGTCTACTGTGTTTTAATGCAGTATACTATCCGCTCCTCGGATTTTTGGGTTATTGTTCTGTTAAGGAGGCTAAGGACTTCAGGCGCAAGTATCCGAATAGGGATCTGCAATCCAAATTTAGTAAAAGTCGAGATCTGCGACTGACTAACGCCATGTGGAGGGATCTAGTTCGCGCTTTGGTGAAGAGGACCGCTGGTCAAAAGAATGCCGGCAAAAAATCGACCGAGGTGGGGTCGAGCGCGACTTCGGCTGCTGTTCCAGAGAGCCCGAAGTCTCTACAAGAAGTGACAACTACCGAGGTGCCGCCAGTTATGAATGCTGCTGCGATTAACCAAGCAGAGCCTGAGCCTAATGTGGCAGGATCCGAGGTGGCCGTGGTCGAGTTACCGCACTCCGGGGTGCAGAGAGAGGAGCCGAAGAAGCTATCATCTCCTCCGAAGTCCATGGAGTCTGCTCAGCTCGAGAGAAGGAAAAAGAGAAAGTTGGTGAAGATGTCCGACGTGGGAGCTTCTTCTGGAGCAAAGAGGAGGTCAAAGAAGAAGCACGACTCCGGTCATAAGGTGGGTGAGAAAGGTGCAGATGAGTCGCCCCTATTTGAGAAATCATTTCTGTCGATTGATGACGACAGGGTCGCCAAGGTCAAGGTGCCTGAAGGCGTTGTGGAAGAGTGGTTCACCACTTTTCAGTCTGTCAAGTACCCGCACATGTCCTCGAGAATCGACATGCCAGAGAACGCTAAAGCTGCGGCACGGGTGCCTTTGATGGTGTGGGACCCAAAGTCCGAAGTGGGCATTTCCTCCTTATCAAGTGTAGATAAATTGAGCTACGCCAAGGCGTGTTTGGGTCGGGCTTTGGTCAGTCTGGTCGCTGCTGAAGACGATCATAGTCGGATTGCGGCTCAATTGGACGGGAAGAAAGACACCATTGCTGCGCGGGATGCCATGATTTCATCGTTGAAGGAGGAGTCGGCTAAGGTGGAGGCCGACATGAAAGGCAAAATTTCTGAACAAGTCGCTCAGTTGGAAGTGGCGCAGGCTGAAATCTCGGCGTTGTCCGAGGAGAAAAAGGCTTTTGAGACCGAGGTGGCTGATCTTAAGGCGCGCCTTGCCTTTGTCGAGCAACATTCCAAGGCTTTAGAGGCCAAGGTTGAGGACACAGAGAAAACGCTGTCAGATGAGAAGGCCGAGCATGAAGCAACTCGTAAAGAGTGTGCCGAGGTCCGTGAACTTGTGGGCCGACAACGAGATGCGCATCAAGCTGAGTTGGGTAAACTTGAGAAGGAGAAATCGTCTTATGGTGAAGCCATGTATGAGATTGGCCTTCAACCTGGAAAGGATTCTGTTCCCGAAGCGGAGGTTGCTCAGATCAGTAATGAGGAGGTTGCAGACTGGGCTGGTGCCGAAGTGGAGGAAGAAGTTGGCCCAGACTTGGAACTTGAGATGAACACTTGCCTAGCACTCCGGTGGGTCATCGAGCGTTACGATGCGGGTTATTACGATATCGACGATATTCGTCTATTCTTATTTTGCAAACTCGCAAAGTATGGCTTTGACACCGAGATAAAGGGGATGTACGTGGAGGCCGACGAAGATGAGCGGGAATTTTGTGTTTGGATGCTTCGCCGATCTGAAGAAATGACTGCAAATCCCGACTTGCCGCCGCTTTCCGTGGACAGGGCAGTTCTCCTCCGCCGCGCTTATGTCAATATGATTTTGGAAGAGGAAAAAGAGAAAAGAAAAGAACTGACCGACATATATCTCTCGACTCTTGCCGATGTGGAGGTTGAACAACATTTTGATGATATGACCCCAGAGCAGATTCAGAGCACGGTCAAGGCTTATATTGAGGAAAAGGCTAAGTAGACCGACAAGGAAGTCGAGATCATCAAGATTGTCCCTCCGGTCGAGAGTGATTATGATAACGCGCGAGATCCTCGTGATGAGCTCGTTCCGGTGTCAGATGCAACTATTGAGGAAGCGGCCAGGACAAAGGAAGTGGCGGTCTTAGAGCGATTATCCGCAGGGACGGAAGTCGGGGAGAGTAGTGGTATCGGCCACGATGTTGAGAAGACAACCGATGCGGCTTGAAGTTTGGAAGTATTTTTATTACAGCGCTTTTAGTTTATTAATTTCGAAGTAAGACATCGGGGTGCCAGCATGTTGGCATCCTTAGTAGGATTTTATACTTTTAAGTAAGTAGTCGGGGATGTCGGGTTTACTGACTCCCTTAGTAGGAAATATGTAAGGAATTCCCCGATTTTTAATATAGATTTGAAGTATTCGTAGATCTTCTTTTGTGTTTGCTGTGCAAATGTCAGCAAGTTTTGATCAAGTATACTGAACTCGGTACGGATTCTTTAAAATGGACTGTCCCAACTCGGGTTCATTCATGTCAGTAGCCGAGTTGTGGGCCTTTTTAATAAAGGTAAATTCCGAGTTCCGCAATGAGCTGTTTTTAATAACTTCGGCCACTAGTGTAAGTCAATATACGAACTTTATTAAGAATTCGCAAAACTTAACACATATTTGGGTCGTACATAAAACAAAATAGAGTTCACCGAACTTTGTCAGAGTATGATCGTGAAACGGCCCCAACCGATTCATTTATTTTACGTTCAGTAATCATCGGGACCCGCCAAATCAAGTTTGGTGAAATGGCGTTTGACGAGCTTCAACCCCACCCAAAATATATGTAGGTTTTGGATAGATTATGGGGAATCAGCGAGACCGAGTGTCGCAATTCTTACATCGGTACAAAATATTTATAGAACCGAGTTTCAAAGTGTTTTACATCGGTACCGAACTGTTGTTCGGATTTTTAAAAAATGAAAGTATGCAAACTTTCAGTACATCAAAAGAGTCACTTCGTCCATTCAGTGAGGCAAAAGGAAGGTCTGTTCAAAAGAAGAGTCGGCTACCCGACTTCGGACCATTCATTGATAGAACTTCTTTAAGAAAACAACATTCCATGGATATTGATGTGGAGTTCCATCAGGGTGAGCAATTCAGTAGGCCCCATAAGGTAGGACTTCAATAATTTGGAAGGGTCCTTCCCATTTCGGTTTGAGTGGGCCGGGGTCGGCCCCCATCACGCGTTTAAGAACCAGATCTCCAACTCGGAACGTACGCGGCTTGAATTTGGAATTAACGTATCTTTCGCTCCTATGTTTATAAGCAGCATTTTTGAGCTCGGCGCGGGTACGATGTTCTTCAAGCAGGTCCAGGTTAGCTTTCAGGTTATCCGAGTTGGACTCTTCAGTAAAATGTTGAATTCGGTAAGTAGGTGCTCCGAGTTCAACTGGGACTACGGCTTCTGATCCGTAAGTGAGTGAGAACAGGGTCTCGCCAGTGGAAGTTCGGGTAGTTGTCCGATAGGCCCAGAGGACATGTGGCAACTATTAAGGCCAAGCTCCTTTGGCAGCATCAAGTCGGACTTTGAGGCCGGTTTTTATGAGCTTGTTCACAGCTTCAACTTGTCCGTTGGATTGTGGGTGGTAGGGCGAAGAGAAAAAGTGTTTAATATTATATTCTTCGCAAAGGGACTCAAGTTGCTTGCCGTCGAATTGTCTACCGTTATCGGTAATGATGGAGTTCGGTACTCCGAAGCGGCAAATGATGGATTTCCATATAAAGTCAAGAACTTTCTGTTCGGTTATCGTGACTAACGGTTCGGCTTCGGCCTATTTGGTGAAGTAATCAACCTCTACGATGGCAAATCGGACGCCTCCTTTTCCGGTTGGCAGGGGACCTATGAGATCGATTTGCCCATTTGGCGAAAGGCCATGGACTGTAGATTGATTTGAGCTCCTCGGGAGATTGGTGGACTTTGGGTGCGAATACTTGGCATTTCGGACATTTGCGAACCCATGCGGCGGCGTCGGTTTTTAAGGTCGACTAATAGTAACCCTGTCGCAAGACTTTGTAAGATAAGGCCTGTGCACCGGGGTGACTTCCGCAAATTCGTTCATGGACTTCTTCGAGGACATACCGTGAGTCAGATTCACTCAAGCATTTTAAAAGCGGGACGGAGTATCCTCGTTTGAACAAAATTCCATTGTCCAGTGTATATCGTGCTGCTCGGATCCGAAGTGACCGGGCTTCCTTTGGGTTTGAAGGTAAGGCACCAGTTTCTAAATACTGAATGATAGGATCCATCCACGTTGGAGATTTTTTCGACGTCGTTACTGGGTCAACAACCGCGACCTCAGGAAGGAAGGTCGACGGCTGCTCTTGTTGTCCGACTTGGACATACTCCATACTTTCCATCCCGGTACTTGAGGCTAATCGAGACAAGGCATCTGCTTGAACATTAAGAGTTCGTGGAATGTGTTCTACATCAACAGAGAACTTTGATAGCTTCTTTTTTGCCAGGGACAAATACGGTGTTAACCAAGGTTACTTGACTTCGTATGAGCCATTAATTTGGTTGACAAGAAGTTGAAAGTCTGAGAAAACTTTTAGTTGCTTCACGTTCATGGATTCAGCCAAATTTAGGCCGGACAGCAAGGCTTCGTATTTGGCTTCATTGTTGGTTGCAGGGAAGAGAAATTTTACCGAATGGCAGAATAATCGATTTTTGGGGTTTGCCAAGACTATTCCTGCACCTGCTCGGTTTGCTGTTGAAGAACCGTCGATGTAAAGAACCCTCGGCTGATTGTCTTCATTAACTGTTATGGCCGGAGTGAATTCAGCGATGAAGTCGGATAAGGCTTGTGCCTTGATCGCAGTCCTCGGTTGATAATGGATGTCGAATTGTCCGAGCTCGATTGCCCATTTTATCATGCGTCCCGAGGTATCAGGTCGGTGCAGGACTTGTTGCAATGGATACAAGTGCGGACCGTTACAGAATGTTCTTGGAAATAAGGTCGCAATTTTCGGGCGGCAATAACAAGTGCAAACGCCAACTTTTCCATAGGGGGGTAGCGTAGTTCGGCATCATGTAGGGCTTTGCTGACGTAATAAATGGGTGATTGTAACGTCCCTTCTTCACGTACTAAAACGGCGCTGATCGCTGAATCACTGACTCCGAGGTACAAAAACAGCATTTCCTCGGGTTTCGGCTTTTGTAACGTCGGTGGAGAGGCGAGTGTTTCCTTGATGCTGATGAGGGCTTTCTGACACTCTTCGGTCCACTCGAAACGCTTTCCTTTTTTGATTGCTTCAAAAAAAGGTTTACACCGATCTGTGGATTTGGAGATGAACCGGTTCAGTGCAGCAAGTCGGCCAGTTAGGGCCTGAACACCCTTGACCGAGGTCGGGGGAGTTAGATCTTGAATGGCTTTAATCTTGGCCGGGTTGGCTTCAATTCCACGTTGGCTGACCATATAGCCCAGAAATTTTCCAGACTCAACTCCGAAGGTGCACTTCTTGAGATTTAAAACTATAGAATAAGATCGGAGAATATTGAACATGTCCTGAAGATGTGTTATGTGATCAGACGCGTGCACCGATTTGACGAGCATGTCGTCTACGTAGAATTCCATGGTATGTACGATCATCTTAATAAACATTGTGTTGACAAGACGCTGATAAGTGGCCCCAGCGTTTTTTAACCCAAATGGCATCATGGTATAACAGTACAAGCCCCGTGCTGAATAGAATGAGGTGTGTTCGGAATCTTCGGGATCCATAGGAATTTGATTATAACCGGAGTAGGCATCCATAAAACTCATCAACTCGTGTCCCGATGTGGCATCAACCATATAATCTATGTGAGGGAGCGAGTAACTGTCTTTCGGGCACGCTTTATTCAAGTCGGAAAAGTCGATACACAGCCTCCACAGGCCATTGCTCTTCTTGACGAGAACGGGGTTTGAGACCCATGTCGGATACTTGGCCTCTTTAATGAACTTGTTGTCGATGAGTTTCTTAACTTCCTCTTCCAACGCTTTCTGGCGGTCCGGTCCCAATTTTTTTCGTTTCTGCACAATTGGCCGGACAGTCCGGTCGAGGTTTAATTTATGGCTGGCGACACCGGGGTCAATGCCCTTCATGTCTTCGTGCTTCCAAGAAAAAACGTCAGAATTATGCTTGAGAAATGAGATGAGTTCTGAACGAAGAGGCTCTTGAAGGTGACTTCCAATGCGCAGCGATTTGTGGAACATTGGTTCGTCAATATAGATCAACTCTACGTCTTCTCCAGGTTCGGCTCGATCACTTTGGCTCTTTTCTTTGAATTGGGCTCTTGGGTCCAACTCGTCTTCTTCAAGGAGTGGCTCCTTTCTGGGCCGTCTACCTCGGTCTGCAGACAAAGGGTCGGAGATGGAAGGAACAGTGGTATTGTGGTCCAGTTCTTCGAAAATCGTGTCATCCGAGGTAGTCCGTCGTGAGGAATTTTCGTCATTACCCATAGTGGTGGAATAGATTCCGCGGGATGGTATGAATGTAACAAGTTCTCGAGCTTCTCTTTGGTCTCCGAAATGTGTTCCTTCTCCTCGTGTGGTTGGGAATTTGAACGCGTAATGAAAAATAGAAACTGAGGCTCGGAGCTTGTATAAAGTTGTTCTTCCAATGATCGCATTGTATTCGTTACTGATGTCGAGAATTTTGAAGGTTTCCATGACGAGCTTGGTGACATTCTCCGAAGTGCCAAATCTGACAGGTAAAGTGATCTCGCCGATAGGCTTTGAAATACTTCCGTTGAATCCCTGTATTCTGTCATTGCAAGGTCGGATGTCGGCGGGATCAAGTCCCATTTTGTCAAAAGCTTTTAGCATCAAAATGCTCGAGTAGGCCCCAGTATCTACCATAACACGGTGTACTGGAATTCTACATATTGGAACACTAATAACTAGAGCATCGGAATGAGGGTGTGCGAAATGGTTGGCATCCTCCATATTGAAGGTTATGGGACAGTTTCGATTGTTGAAGATGTCCCTCAAATCGGTAGTGTATACTTGTTTGCTGGAGTTGTACGCTTGTCGGGCATAGGCTTTGATTTGTCGACGAGATAATGTACTCCGGGTGTTATTGGTATTGACACGGTGGACGGTGATTTGCATCGGGCTTGGAGATCAGTCTCGCTTATGTCCTCGGGAAGTTCTAATGGAGTTAGAATTGGGTGTTTCCGAGGTAAACATAAATACTTCCTTGTCCCCTTGTCGTATGCGTTTTGGCATAACACCTCGATCCTCCTCGTCGTCTTCATCATACGATTCAATCTGACGTCCTGGTCCTCGTTTTTGGGGATCGGTATTGCGATAGAACTTTCTGAGCTATGGATGACCGATTAAACGCAACAAGGCAGCTAACAAACTTAAGCATTCATCAGTATTGTGCCCTGGCGATTTATGATAATCGCAATATCGGGATTTGTCTAACTTCTCCTCGGGCATCCGAAGTGGCTTGGGATCTGGTAAGATACCTTTCCCTTTGATTTCTTCGTATATGGTGGCAGCCCCAATTGAATATACGGTCTTATAATCGGATTTCACATCGGTAGCATACTGTTTTCGGGCTGCTCAAACTTCAGGATCGTTGGGATCTCCTCGGGGAGGCCCTCTGAACTGAGTCTTGTTTTGCTTTTCAAAAAAATTGTTTTTCTTTTTCTCGTTGGTTCCCGCCTTAGATGACTTTGGGTTAAAATTAAAGTCGGGGACCGACATGGCTTCTTCAGCTATGATGTGTTGCTGAGCTCGAGCAAGAAATTCTTGAAAGGTGTTTGGTTTATTCTGACACAGTTTCCAGCGAAAAATCGAGTTCGGTTTTAACCCAGCTATGGCCATAACAAGCAAGGTTTCAAGATGACACGGCTCCATATTCTGAACTCGGTCGTTAAATCGAGCGATGTAGTCCTTGACACTTTCATCGTCTTTTTGAGTTACATTTGCAAGAGATTCTTTTGGAATCAGACAGACTTGGGCCCCGATGAAATGAGATCGGAAAGCCGACCTCAATTGTTGCCACTTCCAAATAGAATGAGGAGGAAGAGAATGGTACAATTTTTGGGCCCGAGGCCCCAGCGTGAGAGAAAACATACGACACTGAAGTGCGTCTGAGGCCCCATGCAGATCCATCCACGACGTATAGTGACCGAGGTGTGAGTCGGGGTCTGAAGTTCCATCATATAACCCAATTTGAGGGACTTTGACTTTCCCAAGTACAGGTTCCGAAGTGAGCTCCGGTGTGAGAGGGGAGTCGGCTTCCAGATATACTTGTGCCGAAGTTGAGGTCCGCCAAGGAGGGTCTTCGGGCATCCTTTGTCGACTTTCCAATTCGGCGATTCTTCGTCGCAATGTTTCGAGTTCGGAAGATTCTTGGCGAGCTCGGTTTCTCTCAATGTGTTGACGAAGGTCAGTTTGAGCTGGATTAGAAGGGATTCGGTGTTGCGCATGAGGCGGTGATCGTCGTGAATGTCCAGACTGACTTTTGACGGTTTCTTCATGAGGAAGTACAAGGGGATTGCGTCCGACGTTGGTGCGAGGCATGGTTTGTTCTGGAGGCGGCTGCGACGCTCGACTGCGAGGTTGAGACGTGGCGTGAGATGTGGTTCTTCTGCCGTCTCGTCGCGCCGGTGGATTCTGCGGATTTGCGGGCGTCGTGGGTATTATGGAATGTCCTGGGGCAGTCGTTGATTCTCCAGGGATCGTTTGAGCCATCAAGGTAGCGAATCCACGCGCAAACTCTGGATTTTGAAACAGAATAGTGTAATCTGGTATATGGGAAGCTACGACTTGTCGTCGGGCAGATTGCGCAGCACTGCGATTGTGGCCATCTCGTGAAGTATGACCACGATGATCAGAATGAGACATGATGGATATGGCTGACGTGAATCGCTAAACAAGAAGCGGAGAGTAACCTCAAATCACTTATGAGGCCCTTCCTCTAGCGCCAAACTGTTGTTATATGATTTCTAACAACGATTTAGTTCTGCGTTTATTTAGCAGTGATGATTAATTTGAGCGTAAAGCGTGTATAAAATACTCAACAGTGGCCCCGGTCCGAGGTGAACCGAGGTGAAAAGCTTCTATGAGTTGTTTCGCGTTTCATTATAGGAGATCGGTTTTTCAGGAATCGAATCCTGTACAAGTACCATCATCTAGCCATTTATAGTAATATTTTTGGTATATACATCGGGATCCGTGTGTCGCTTGTCTGATAAAGCTACTTTTGAAGGGCGGCAGAGCCAGTGGGCCCTACGTAAATGATAACAAACCTCGTAGATCGTGAGAGGGGCGTGTAGGCGCCTTGTCACCTGCTTTAGGAGGTGACGACCTCGGTTCGCGTTGACCTCGGTTTGGAGTGACTTCGGTGGGTAGGGATCACTTCGGTCTTTTATGGTTATACCGGTTTATTGTGCGAACCGGGATGACTTTGGGTCATGTCGGTGTTGGAGTCAAATTCGTCGAAGATGCGGGTCAAGGTCCGTAATTTTGTTTTACCGAGTCGGATGATAACAACATTCAAATCAAATACCGACAATCAATTCAAAATCAAGCCTCTGTAGTACTCGCAATGGAGAAGAATGCCAAGAAGAAGAAAAAGAGGTGGCGATTCATCTCCAATATAAGAAGGTAACATCCAGTCCTCTCAAATCTTATCAAGAACGTTCAAATGACATTCAAGTCACGTTCGTCGAGAAGTTCAACTAACATAATGTTTGATCTGGAAAAAGACTATTAGACCCTTGAGTCAATGTTATTCAAGCCCAAATCCTCATTCTAGGAATTTCGAAGAAGCAAGTGCTCCAACAAATCGTCTATAATCAAATCAATTGAAAATCATTTAATTTGGGATCAAGTCATTCAACCCCTAATTACGTTAGTCAAATTCAAGTTCAAGCATGAAGGAGATCCAATTTTCAAATCCGAATTTGAAGATCATATCCAACTCCACAAAGAGACGAATCAGAGGAGGTAAATAGAGATTGCACTTGCAATGCCATTTGATTGAAATAAAATTAAGTTGTACAAATACTTTTATATTATCTGACACGAAGTAAATTTTTTTGTTACAAATTTTGGCACGCTCGGTGGGACTCAAAATAAAATTAAGTTGTACAAATACTTTTATATTATTTTTATAAAATTTATTGTTACGAATTTGTAACAATGAATTTTATTTTGAGTCCCACCGAGCGTGCCAAAATTTGTAACAAAAAATTTTACTTCGTGTCCTACTGGGCGTACCAAAGTTTACTAACAAATTTTGTTTTGTGTTTCATTGGGCGTGTTAAATTTGCAAAAATGAATTTTATGAAAAACATAAAACTTTTGTACAACTTTATTTTATTTCGATCAAATGATATTGCGGGTGCAATATCTACTTATCTCATCTGATTCTTTGCTTTTGGAATTTGAATTTGAATCTTTGAATAAATTTAGATTCGCATAATCTTGGGTCAATGACTTGATAGTTTCTTCTTGGATCAAACACCATATTGTTTGAATTTCTCAACGAACGTGGCTTGAATGTTACTTGAACGCCATTGATAATCTTGAATTGATCTGAGACGAGTGGATGTCCTCTCTTTACTTCTTGGAGAATAGTTGCCACCTCTTTTTCTTCTTCTTCTTCTTGGCTTTCTTCTTCATTGAACGTATTTCGACGGTTCGAATGCTTGATTGCGGGTTAAATGTCGATCTTCAACTTGAATATCCTTGGATCTTTAAGAACGTCTTCAAAATTTTAAGAGAGTTTTTTAGAGTTCCTGAACTTGAGACTTTGATTTACGAGTTGTGTTTTTTAGCTTTGGGAGAGCCCATATTTGTAGGTGTAGGAAAGTGGGTCTTGGGAAAAAGACATCAATTTGATTGGTCCTTCATGATTTGATATAATCTATTTCTTCATCCTAAGATTTGACTTGGTGGGCAAAAAATATTTGCATTGCTGATTAAATATCTTATTTATCTTGGATTTATATCAATAAATAAATAAAGACATTATCTAATAAGACATTAAAATTCTAATGTCTACAACAGTAATTACACAATTAACAATATATCCATTTAGTCTATCCTCCATGTGATTTTGACATTCAACATTATAAATATTGAATACAAAAAACAAAAAATTAAACAATCTAAATTGGCCCAAAATGCAAAACTTAAAAAATAAACAACCTAAGGTGTTGTACTGTTAGAGAGCTCAAAGGATTTGGAAATTAGCCCCAATTCAGTGGACTACTGCTACCTCACTCACTTTCAGGCACTGGTGGGGTCATGTTTGCTCTGTGGACAAAAAAGATATCTCTGAAGCTAGAATTGAGTTGACCACATACCTTTTATGGTGGTTGTGGAAGGCTTATAACCTCTGGAAATTCCAGTCCATGTGGTTACCAGATTCTGTTGTTCTGAAGGCAGGTCATAGTGATTGGATGGAGTTTAAAGCTTGCAGGCAGGGGTCTGAGTAGCAGAGATGAAGCTGATTGTCACTAGGTCCATTTATGGTTCAGTAGTGTCTATAGTTTCTTTTCTCTGTTATTTACCTTGTCCTGATGTTTGTTTATTAGTCACTTTGTATTAGTTTGTCTGCTTGGTTTGTGTAGTCTTTGCAGGTAAAGGGCTCTGATCATCTGCCTTTATCTGTTAGTTGTGGTTGGTGTTGTTGCTATAACTAGCTTCGTTGGGTTAGGAGTTTAGATCTTCTTTGTTATGAAGGTCTCTGTTTATTTTGATTGGGAACATTAGGCTATTTAGCCTCTGGATTGTATCTATACATTTTTTTGTTGAATGAATGTCTATCATTTTGGAAAAAAAAACAACCTAAGGTGCATTTTGATTGATTGGCCTATATGTGTCTAACTCAAAAGTGAGAAAAGAATGAGCAATTTAAAAAAAAAAATCAAAAAGTTGAGACGAGAACGAGAATACGAAACTTCAATTCGCTCTTAACATTTCAGACTTTCACTTGGCAAAAAACATTGAATTTGTGGATTTTGGTTTAAGTGAATTGGTAAAAAAAAAGAAAAAAAAGAAAAAAATAAATAAATTGTAATGTGTTATATATTTGTTATTTGATAATGTTGTTTTACATATTTAATTTTCTACTTGAAACAAACATTGTTATTATTTTACTTGTCCCGTTTCACTTAGATCCGAGATCATTTTGTCCTGATCCCAAATAATATCAAGCCATTTGAGATGGTGTGTCCTTCTAAACCATTCTCAACCGATTCATAAAATTGTGATTGACCAAATTTCGGACCGCCTCCGACCATACCCACCCCTATAAAAAAACTGTACAAACATCAAATTTAACAAATGAACCGGCTTTTGTTTTTATTTCAGAAACCAAAAAATCTAGGTCCTTTGTTAAATCTGTTAGCAAGAAGTTAGGTTTTGAGGATAAAGCAGCTTTTGTTGATCCTCTTGGTCTTAGTGGGGGCCTTCTACTCATGTGGACCCCTCTGTGACCATTTTCAAGTTGTTAGTCAGAATTTTTCTTTGCTGTAGAATTCCAAATTCCATCTTCTGATAGACAGTGGGGAGTCTTTGTCTACCTCAGCACATGTAGAGTGCAAATGGCTGAACAATGGGCTGTTTTTGAATCTCTTAAAGAAAGCTGGGGGACTCATTGGTTTATGGTTGGAGATTGGAATGCTCTATGTTCTAGTGAGGAGAAGATTGGTGGCCTGTCAAGAGGCAATTCCAGTTTTTCAGGGTTCAAAAACTTTATCAACAATATGGAGATGGAAGAGGTCAATATAGTTGGGTATCAGTTTACCTGGTGCAACAATAAACAAGATGAAGGAATAGTGGAGGGAAAACTTGATAGAGTTTTTGGATCCATTGAATGGCTGTAAGAATTCCCAAAATGCCAAAGTTCTTAATCTGGTGAAAAGTGCTTCAGACGACTCCTTGCTTCTTCTGGATTTAGGGTCTGGCAACTACAGGAAGAAGAACAGATTTACTTTTGACAAAAGGTGGCTAAAGATGGAGGGCCTAGTAGAGGTGGTGGAGAAGGCTTGGTCTTCTAGGTTTCAGGGAACTCCTTTCTACAGGCTCAAAGAGAAAGTCAAGATCAACAGGCTGGCTTTGCTGAGATGGAGCTCTTCTCATCACACTCAGAACCAGAACAATATTGCAATTCTCACTAAAATCCTAGAGACTTTGAGGGATGTCCAATCAGATTCTAAATGGGAAGAATGGGCTGGTTTGAGAAAAGAGCTGAATCATGCTCACTCTTTGGAGAAATCCTTCTGAAAACAGAAGTCTAGGCTTACACGGTTGAAGGAGGGAGATGGAAATACCAAATTTTTTCATGCTTACACTCAACAAAGGAAGTGAATGAATGCCATTACCAGACTTGTCTCAGCTAGGGGTGAAGAGTTCTGTTCTCAACAGGAAATAGAATCTCATATAGTGGACTTTTATTCAAATTTGTTCTCCTCTGAAGGATCTTTGGGTGGTGACTCAGTCCTACACTTGATTCCTCAATCTATTTAAGAGGAAATGAATCAATCATTGCTCATGCCTGTGGAGAAAGATGAAGCCAAGTGTTCTTTTTAGCCTCCACCCTGATAAATCTTCAGGAGAGGATGGTATGAACCCTTATTTCTATCAACACTTTTTTTATTGATCAATGCTGATTTCTATGCTGCAATCCAGAGTTTTATTGAATCAGGTGCAATCTTACAGTACTGGAATCATACTATATTGTCTCTTATTCCAAAATGTACTCTTCCTGAATCTCTAAACCAGTTTAGACCAATTAGTCTCTGCACAGTGGTCTACAAGGTACTCTTTAAAATATTGGCCCAACGACTGAAACCTTGTTTAGAAAGCTATATCAGTCACTATCAAGCAGCTTTTTTGAAAGGTAGACAATTGATGGACAATGTTATTATAGCCCAAGAAGCTTATCATTTCTTGAACAGACACACTTCTGGTAAGAACTGGTTTATGTCTCTCAAACTTGGTTTGGTTAAAGCTTTTGACAGAGTGGAGTGGCTCAGTCTTAAGCATATTATGATTCAAATGGGCTTCCACAGGGATTTTGTGAAGCTGATTCTTGTCTGTATCACTTCTTCTTCTATTTCATTTAAAGTCAATGGTTTTGTCTGTAGTTTCATCAAGCCTACAAGGGGTATTAGGCAGGGACCCGCTGTCCCTATACCTCTTCATTATTCTTGCTGAATTGCTCTCTGCCCTTATTATGGAAGCTGTGAACTCTGGTCAGTTGTATGGAGTCAAGTTGTCTAGAAATGGTCCTCTTCTCTCACATCTACTTTTTGCAGATGACTCATTGCTGTTTTGTAAGCCTGGTGTGGATCAAGTTGGGGTTCTTTTGAATTTGTTGAATAGATACAGGCTTTTCACTAGTCAGGCAGTCAATCTCCAAAAATCTACTGATTTTTCAGTAGAAATACTCCTTCTTACATTCAGCAAAGTGTTTGTTCTGCTCTTAATGGCATTCTAATCCCACAGATCATCTAGGTACTTGGGTTTACCTTTGGGCATAGGAAGATCCAAAAAGGATGTATTTGCCTACCTGTTGGAATCTTTTCAGAATAAGTTGCAAGGATAGAAATCCAAACTTCTCTCATCTGCTGGGAAGGAGGTACTTATTAAAGCTGTTATCCAAGCTTTGCCAGTATTCACCATGTTCTGTTTCAAGATCCCTCAATCCATATGTAAAGAAATTTCAAGGATGTGTGCTCATTTCTGGTGGAAAACAAATGAAAACAGTACCTCTGGTATTCATTGGAAGAGCTGGTCCAAAATGTCAGTGCCTAAGCTTAATAGAGGCATTGGATTTCCGGATATCCAGTTATTCAACATGGCACTTATCTGCAAGCTGTTATGGAGAATAACCACACAACCTGATCTTCTTGTCAGTAAAATTCTTAAGGACATGTACTTCCCAAACTCCTCTGTCTTCTATATTGTCAAATCTCACAAGGACTCATGGTTGTGGAGGTGTTGGTTGGCTGTTCTTCCTATCTTTACAAATTTTGTGAAAACTGAGATTAGGAATGGCTCCCAAACTAGAATTGCTTATTATAACTGGGTTCCACATTTGGAAAAACCTTATCCTGAGTTGATTGATATTGCTAGAGATCATATCATTTTTGTTAGAGAGCTGATTCTTCCACATGGTCACAATTTGAACAAATGGCTTATTAAGCAAGTGCTTTCAAAAGAAGACAGTGATGCAATTTTGGCTATCAACTCCTTGAATCCTAATGCTCAGGATAGATTGTACTGGAGTATTGACATGAAAGGGGTTTTCTCATTCTCATGCACTTACAAATTCCTTGCTGCACAGAAATTCCTTACCACAGATCAACCTGAAAGTAGCTCCTCAGCTCTGCCAATGAGAAAAACTCTTCAAAGAACTTGGTCTCTGAAAATTCCAGGTAAACTCAAGCTGTTTCTTTGGAAATGTCTCAACGGTACCCTGCCTACTTTAGTCAATCTCAGTAAGAAAAGAATGGAAATGGATATTCTCTGTAAATGCTGTGGGGAAGCACATGAATCAGTGAAACATTTGCTACTCAACTGTCCTAGAGCTAAGAGACTATGGTTCATTGCACCTGTCTCTTGGGATGGATTAACACAGCATACTCAACACTTCAAGTTCTGGTGGCAACAGGTTTGCTCCATAACCACCTCAGAGGTTTCAAGTCACATAATTCAGCTAACTACTTACCTTTTGTGGTGGTTGTGGAAAACTCAAAATTTGTGGATGTTTCATGACTTTCTTGTCCCGATGCACCTCTTGTTAAGATCAGATCATCTCGAATGGTTGGAGTTTTCTTCTATTTCTCAGTAGTGTTTGTTTTGGTTCTAGCTTTTTAGTTTTTGGTTTGGATCAGAGAGTTGATGCTAGGCCTGTGGGCAGTGGCTAGACCTTCTGGTTCTTTGGTGTTGTTTGTTCTTTTTTCTTGAGGCTCTAGACCATCTTTTTAAGATGTGTCTCTCAATTTCTAGTTTTGATTGAGTTTACCCCCCTTGTATTTGAACAGTGTATTTGATCTTTGAGTTTATATTGTCATCTATCATTTCGAGAAAAAAAAAAAAAACCAGCTTAAAAAAGGGCAACAACTTTTAATTTTTTATATTTTTCTTTTAAGCAGTGTTTTTCAACCCGGACCGGCCCGGGCGGGTAGACCCGGGACCCGGTTGACTCGAAGCCAGAACTGGTCTGGGTGGGCTAATTGGACCGGGCAACAAGGGAACCGGTCAAACACGATCAAAACCCGACCAACCCGGTCTTGACCTGGTCGATCAGGTGCATTGACCCGGCTGGGTCAACCCGATCATTATATATATTTTTTATTTGTTTTTGAAAAATAAAAGTCAACCCGGTCATTATATATATTTTTTATTTGTTTTTAAAAAATAAAATTATGTATATATATATTTATATGATAAATATTTATCATGAAATATATATTATTACAACTTTAATATACAAATTTTACATATAAAACATTTAATTTTGTTACTTTATGTATATTTATATGACAAAATACTCTTTATATATAATTTTAAAAATTTTAAAATTAATTATGTGGTTTAATAGTTGACCCGATGATCCGGCGATTGAACCGGTGACACAATGACCCGAAGATCTTTCCGAGTGGGCCGGGTTTGAAAACTACCTTTTAAGCATAAATCGGCTTATTTATCTTTTCCCGCTGCTGAAAAAAAAAAACGTGCTCAAACCAAAAGTCAAAAACCAGATTCCAGCCAAAAATGCCCGACAACCAGCCCCCACCGCTTAAGCCTCCGGCGCCGACGGTCTCGCTGCCATCGAGAAGCTCAGTAGAGAGCCTGTTCATGGGCGGGCCGGTTATCAGCCCGGGCCCGATGACCCTGGTCTCGAGCTTCTTCGCTGATAATGACCCTGACGGCGATTGCCGTTCCTTCTCTCAGCTTCTCGCCGGCGCCTCGTCGTCTCCAGCCGTGGCGCCTAGCATCGGGCAGGATTTTGGGTTTCAGCAGAGTATACCGGCGGGGTTGGTGGTCTCTCAGCCGCAGGGGATATTCGCGATTTCGCCGGGGCCGAGTCCGGCTAGCTTTCTCCATTCGTCAGGGTTTTTCCCATCAAATTCGCAGGTATTTTTTATTCTATATTTCCTGTTCCCAGGTGTTTGGTGGAGTCGATGTTCATAATTTTGTTCGATTTGATGTGATTCTGAGGGCTTCTTCTAGCTGATTGATTTTATTGTCCTTTGCGAATATGCATTTCTTTGTGGTGCTTGCTGTGGAACCGCAGACGGGCGAAATTAGATGGGTTGGTATTATGACCACAAATTAACTTGTTTATATCTTGATCATTCAACTAATTGTTTGATAGGTGAAAACGAAGTTGAAAAATAAAGAGGTTCCTCCCAAGGTTTGTGACAAACTGAAGCAATTTGGACGATGATGGTTAAATATTTTTCTAGTAGAGAGAGAGAGACTTTGTAGTTAATGTGGTAATAATTGTTTGTAGTTACTTTTTAGCTTCTATTTTTATGTATGCCGTACTTTTAAGATACTTAACATACCTGGAAGTAGGAAATGACGAGAATCGTGAGCATTAATAAGAACGTGAGCCGTATTAAGTTGCCTTTCATGGGGTAGAACTAGAAATGAATGTTGGTTTGTCAGGATACTCGAGCAGAAATTTTCATTCTATTATCCTATTATCCTTGATAAATTGTGCACCGGTGAACAAGGAAAAGGGATTGAACTTTCATGTGATTCAGCTTGTGTGAACTTATTAGCAACATTCTTGTTTTGATTAGTTTGTCTAGTTATGGTGTCATTTGGTAGCAGCATATTAGTTGTAAATTTTGAGTTTTATTCAATGCCTCAAAATTTAATCCCGACAATATTCCTCAATGTCTTGGAATTGTCACTTTGGACCTGTTATGACCATTTTTTTTTTTTTATCTTCTGCGTGAAATAGGGTCAGCTAGGAACAGCACATCAACAATTCCTTGCTCAAGTGAATGCTCAGGCGCAACGGCTCATGCACTCCGAATATCCAGCTTTGCAACAGAACATGCCTCCCCCGAACCCAAACTCAGACCATAACACAAATAATGAGCCCAACAAAATATCTCAATCTGATCAACAGAAATCCCAACTTTCCAACTTAAATGTGGATAAACCAGCTGACGATGGATACAACTGGAGGAAATACGGGCAGAAGCAAGTGAAAGGGGCTGAGTATCCCAGGAGCTATTATAAATGCACTCATCCTAGTTGTCCTGTCAAGAAGAAAGTCGAGCGATCTCAGGATGCTCAGATAACGGAGATTATATACAAGGGTCAGCATAACCATCCCCCGCCCAGTAAGCGTGCAAAGGATAACTCTGAATCTGAGGGTCAGACAGGAAATGTGAACGGGGCAAATGAGGGGGTGACTGGTAACAAAAATCAAGAATCTAGTCAAGTTACACCCGACCATGTGTCTGGATCGAGTGATAGTGATGAAGTTGGCAATGATGAAGCTGGAATAAATGGAAGAGACGAGGATGAGCCCAATTCGAAAAGAAGGTAATGCTTTTGGTTTCACTAGGATAGAATCAACAATGACTTAAGGTTTTGGTTAGTTGCCGGAAAAAGAATGAAAGGAAATAAAAGAAAATAACTTCTGAAATTGCATATCCTTAAATATTTTGATTCTTCTTTTTTTTTTTTTTGGTCTTTTTGCACTATGAAAGTAAATAAAAATGAAAAAATTGAATACATAAATGTACAATAAAAGTTGAATAAGATCATTGATAAAACAAAGTATAAAATAAAGAAGAATGACCAAAATTTGATTGAAAAATGAATGTTAATAATTGTAACTCCCTAACATTAGTGACCTTTTAAATTAATTATAGTGTAGGGCATTTTGGCAATCCAATTTTTTTAAGCAACAACTCTCCATTTTAAGAGAGCTATAGATATAGATATAGATTTTCCATGACAAAAACTATACTTTGGATTTGGCCTAATTGCATCCATGCACACAACAAATATGGGAAAGAAAATAAAAGGGATACATTTAACTCGTCTACTTTACAATTTGTACTTCTTGGGAGAATTAGAGGAATGGGTTAATTGTTGTTTGGGAATCTAGCTGGAGCTTTTGTCAATTTCTAAAATTATTGTCACTTACATAAAACTTCTGAAATAAGTACTTTCATCTTGAACTATTGACAGGAATATCGAGGTTCAGCCTTTAGAGCAAGCATCAACACACCGCATTGTTACAGAGCCTAGGATCATTGTCCAGACGACGAGTGAAGTCGACCTCTTGGACGATGGTTACAGGTGGCGGAAATATGGCCAGAAGGTTGTCAAAGGGAATCCTTTCCCAAGGTGAAACATTATTTTTTGAAACCCTTTTCCATGTAAATCCATGACTTGTGGAAATGAGATCTAAGATGATGATAGCAGAATCCAGTTGTTTGGCATTTGCAATGTCGATTGCTATTATTAGCATGGCCTTTTAGTATGAGAATATTTCTATCTAAATACCACTTGACAAGTCATATGGCTGAAGAGTTTACGTATCACAAAATGTTGTACTTGCATGGTATTATTGGTATAGTTACTAATAATATCCTGAACCAGTTCATTAAAACAAAAACCTAGTTAGTTATCTTTCAGAGAGCTATTTACCTTTTGGCATATATTCCCATCATACGAAATTGTGTCCTTAAGAGGATAATCTGTGAGGCTATTTCAAAGTGCAAAAGAATGTTGGTTTTTTATTTAATTATTTATTCATTATTAGATTATTTTATTTTTTTTTTTTTGAAATTAAGTGAGATTATTTCAGGGTGATTTTAATGTTATCCTTTACATGGGGAAGATATTCACAGTTTTGGCTATGTTATCATACAGAAGCTACTACAAGTGCACCATCCCAGGCTGCAATGTTCGGAAGCACGTGGAAAGGGCTCCGAGCGAACCAAAGGCCGTCATTACAACATATGAGGGGAAGCACAATCATGATGTCCCTGCTGCTAAGTCCAGCAGCCATAGCTCCACTGGTTCCACTTCACAGTTGAGATTTAGACCTCCCAACACAATACCTAATACACAAATGAGAAATACGAGAATGGATTTTAGGAACAATGAGCAGCAGCCTCCTGTTGCATTTCTCCGTTTTAAGGAAGAACAGATTACATGAATTTCTGCAAGTAAAACATGGAACACGTACGATAAAATGTCGCTGTTTGCTTGAGCTGTTGTGATCTTGTTCCTGGCTATAATATTTATTTTATGTAATAAATAATATGAAAGATAGGAAATAGAATATACGTGGTGTTCACATTTCACAGTTGAATATAGAACCATTGAGTTTGGATAGGAGTGTTTTGTTTATTTATTTATTTATATATATTTTTTGTTCTGATGGATATGATGATTGTAACATTATGAATTCTTTTGATCTGTAAATTATTTTGTACTGATATTGTCTGATTGTGAAATATTTGTATTTAAAATTCAAGATGTGCAAGTGTTCTAAGTTGAAGTGAAGGTGTGTTGCCTTTGAGAATTTATGCTATCCTTTTCATTTTTCTTCTAGTCCTTCTTAGTTGGATAGTTATGCTATTACAGATTCTTGTGTATTGCACGAACCAACGTTGAATTGTTTGACTCTTTTAAATCGATCGATACAGCAGGTGAGGTTATTCACTCAAATGTTTGCCAATGAAAGAAAAGAACTGTAAGAACCATGAATCAAAGAATTATGACTTATGATGAATGCACATATTTTGTCAACGCTCTTCAACATCACTGATTACTCAACATCAGTTTTTCTGCCTTATTCTTTTCCTTATAACGACATAAAAATGGTCGGCTTCTAAACAGCTTCTCAAGACTCGAATGTACAATTTGTGGAAACAGGTGCTAGTTTTCCTCCCACCTTCATTCATGGTTTTGTGCAACAAGTGTCGGCATTTGGCCCGAATTCACAAAATCTATGTTGTTCAGCCGCACACAGCACAATACTTTCTCGGGCAGTTCATCCGGCGACTGTGCCTACAGTCAGATACAAGCCAATGACCTCGTTAGTTATAACAGAAACATTTATGATTCGATCTTTTTTCTTTCTTTTCGTTCTTTTTTTTTTTTGGCGGTAAAATTTAGACATATGTTTGAATTTAGGAGTCACCTGAATTGTCAACCCCAGGTCAAGTATCCCATGTTTCAATCGTCCTCGAAATGCTTCGAGTCCTTTTCTCGAAATATAGCTGAACCGATGCACATCAAGGTCAATTTCTAAGTAGTTTTGTCCCTGCAAACACCAAGAATCAATTAACTCCAAAAAAAAAAAAAAAAACTCCCATTGATTGGTGTTTCAGTATTTCTGACTTGAAGGAAGACTACACAGACCTTGTAGAAAGCATGTTGTGGACGCGAAAGCACCGGCTTATCTTTGTACGCATTTAAAAGCTTTCTTTCTGCAGAGCTCAAACCGAGGTCTTCAGGATTTACGGGATTGACCATGATTTTTAGCCTCTCCCTGTAAGGAACAACACTTTCCTTTGCAAAGCTTTTCACGCTTTCCGTCTCGTTCGCAATGAACCTCTGCATGGGACAAAAAAAAAAGAATCATCGATCAACGAATTTTGTGATTACATCAAGAAAAAGCGATTTTCGGCCTTCGACTAGAGACTGAGAAAGGAAAGGAAAAATGGTTTTCATTACCTTCAAGGAGTCTAAATATCTAGGACAAGTTTCTTTATCAAAATCTTCAGACAATCTGAAATATATTACAAGGCTCATCCCCTCCCCATCACTCTCTCCAAGAAATACTGAAGCTGGATAAGTAGGAAGCTGCAGAAAAATAACAATAATAAGATTTTTTTTTTTTTTTTTTCCATGATATTAAGGAGAAATTGCAGTTACAGCCCAGAAGCTTAGCTTAACTACAAAAGTACCCAAATATCTTCCAAATGTGCCATATTACTACTAGTAAAAACTGATTAAGATCAAACCAGACATAAATAGACACCTGAATATTGACAATTAGAAGGGAAGGCACTTGATGGTGTGAATTTACACATGGAAGCTCAATATGCTCTGCAATGTGATTTATCTTTCGAGGGCAGGCGAATAAATCGACACCGATAGGTACATAAGGGCTATAATCAGCAGCAGGATATTTCTTTTTATCCCTGCATAAACAAATATGTATATATTATATAAACAGCTAAATAAATAAAACAATAATATAAATAAACAGTAACTCGAAAACATGCCTGAAATAATTCTCTCCTCTCAGCTTAAAAGCAGAAGGTGGCACAGGGCACCAGCAGCCTGGAATTGGCTTCTCAGCTGTTGATGGTGATATAACGACCCCAGCTCTCGGTTTATCGTTGGCTTTTGAGCTTGGAAAATAAATGTCTTGTCTTTTCCTAGCGGAATGCGCATAGCATAATTCGTCAAATTTTTTTATTCCCTCGAGTTTCAAAGCATCTCTTGTTTTACTTGAATCGATTCGACTGGAGTGGTTTTTAGGGGATGAGTAGCTCTCGGTTGGAGTGCCTAATGTTGTGTAAACATCTGAAAAGGGGGGGAAAAATTGAAAATTCTCTGAGAACGAGTTTCACCAATCAATAAATTAGTAAAATTTGAATCAGAATATGAATATAGACGAAAGTTACCTCCCCCGATGCTGATAAAATCTTCATCTGTATCGGAATCGAGGACGCTTACTGAGTCGAACCACTGTTCCTCTTGCAGTATTCCTGATAATAAACAAAAAATAATTTTAGACAAAAATAATATTCATGAGAATAACTACTAACAAGAGCAAAAAACATACCGTTTGAAAAAGATCGGTTGTCATCGTCTTGCGCCCGAGAAAGAACAGAGGCATTTTGAACCTGAGACCTCTGGAAAGTTGCTGTCTCGTCATTTTCGATGCTGGTAAATTCAAATTCACGGGCAGAAAAGTCACCACCGTAAATTTCTTGAACTGTAGGCACAATCAGATTCGATGGAGCTATCTTTCGACGAAACCTGCATGACTTGCAGAAACTCTTGGCCTTTGATTTTAGCTTCTTGTTGGGCTTTGAGACACAGACACCCATTGTTCAAATATGACTAAAATATCATGAATCCCCGGAAGAGAAATAACGGCCTTCGTCTTGTATATTTCGTCGACTCTACAACAATCTAACAGAAAAAAAAAAAGGATAAAATGAGCATCTAATTTCAAGTGGATTCAAATGTAAGGTGGGTTCTTGATCGAGTTAGATCAAACACGACGATTTTTCGTGTAAACTAACCGACACAGTACAGAATCAACACATGAGAATGCAAATAAGTGCAGCAAGATATATCATCATTGGAATTTCCAGAATTGTATAAGAAGTTTACATGGCATTAAAACTATTTGCAGCAAACTCCAGAGCAAGAACAATGAAACAATCAAGAATTACTTGCAGCAAAGTGAAATGTGAGGCAAGAACATCAATCACCAAGACACAAAACAATACAAGCTTATCTAATTCAACCTGAGAATTCATCATGTCTAAATAAAAATTATATATATGAATTTAAATAACTTGAAAAGGACCTGAAATATGAGCTCCCAAAAAAAAAAAGAAATTAGAATAATAATAATAATAATAATAATAATAATAATAATAATAATAATAATAATAATAATAATAATAATAATAATAATAATAATAATAATAATAATAATAATAATAATACAAATTCAAGTATACCTGAAGATGGCCTCTGGCATAGAACTTATCTGCTCATAGAAATTCAAACCTAAAATCTATAAACAACTTAATGCCTAACAATATATTATAGCCCACAAGAGGTGTGATTGGAGGAAAAAAAACACAAAATTAGCTTTGAGTGGGTGCACATCAAACTAAAAATTATGTCACCTAAGTATCTTATAAGCCTAATTTCTTTGACTAGTAACAAAAAAATATGAACATCTACCCACCAAATCAAGTATGTAGAAATAAAAAAACACACAAAATATATATATTTTATTTAAAATAATAAAATTGTGTTTAAAAGTACAAATGACTTTCTCCTTTTAATATGAAAAATTTGTCTTCTTTCACTTGAATGGGACCTCAAATTTGTAGATGAAATGGTATCACTCAACTTATATGGGGTTGATTTAAAAAAAAAAAAAAAAAAAAA
>CACSLK010027752.1:19959144-20004927 GCA_902706635.1 Striga hermonthica | reverse complement strand
AGATCTTAAGGTATATAGAGATTCCAATCATACATCCAAACCGGAGACCAAAATCAGTAAGTGACCATACCACGACGACCAGGGCGACGAGACGAAGAGATCGCCGTCGAGATCGCCGCCGCACGCCGCCGCACGCGCCCGCACGCGCCGCCTGAAGGAAGCTGCTGCGGGAACTTGTCGTCGCGCGTGAGAGCGCGTGAGAAGTCCGATTTTCGATCGGTCAACGCCGTTGACTTTGCCGTGACGTCAGCTTTCTGGATTGGTCAAGTTTGTTCGATTCCGAGAAGATTTGGTTTGCGGTCAACTGTTCGGGCCAACCAGATCTACATAAATTTTAAGCAGTAAGTTTTCTTCATCAAACCTTTAGATCCGCTGCGCATAGATTTATGTTGAATGTTTGTCTGTGATTTGTGCATATCGAGATCCTCATGGGTTCCAACAGTCACCGATGAGGAGATCGATGCAGAGATGCCGACCTGACTCCTTCATTCAGGTCGCTTCGGCTGATCCCCCTAACACCAACATTAAGTGGATTTTGTACTTTCTCGACATCGTTGGTCGACCTCCCAACTCGATGTTCATTACCCTTGGGCCTTCTGATGTGTATGGCTGCCCTCCTGCCAAGTGATACACCTTCTTTCAGAGACAAATCCAACTAGGCCTCTGCTTTCTCATCTGCCAGCCCTCATCGACCAGTGCGCCATTTTCGGCCTTATTTTTAACCAACGTTTCCTTAATTCTATTCGTCATCGCACCACCTATATTATTCTTTAATTTAACTGATTAGATCGAATTAACCTGTCTTTTTCTTTTTTTCATTTATTGCCAAAGACCAAAAAGAGAGATCCTACCTCCAAAGTTGCAATAAGGCTAAGTTCTTGTCTGACATCCCTTCCAATGTCCCTAAATGGAAGCAGAAATCTATTTTTGTTCGGCCTTTTTCCACTTTCCCTTGGGACTTAACTATGTGGCTCGATGTCGTTTCTTTCAAAACCCAAAACCCCACTCGCAAACCTGAGTTCGACCGACGCATAATATATTGGAATGTGAACAAGGTCGCATCCAAGTCCTTCCTCTCAAACAAGAGAATTTTTTCCAATGTGGTCTTCTGACAATGCGACCTCAGCCTCCCCTAACCGAGCAGAAACTCTGACCACTCAAATTTGAAATGAAGACGAGCTTGGTATGCTCTAGTTTAAGATCATGTTGTTGTTGTCATTATTCTAACTAACCATATCCTTTATACTCTTGCAGAGCACTTAATGGATGCCCAAGTTTTTCTGACCGGCAAGGGAGTTGCCCCAGCTGGCAAGGGGGCTTCTCGGACCACCACGACGGCCTCTTAAAAGTGTAAGACCTCAGATGTAACACTCCGTCTTCTACTTCTACGCTTTTAAAAATCAAAGTTAAATTTTTGCTTTTTATTTTCGAAAAACTCTTAACATTTATTTTCGAAAATGCTAATACTGACTCGCGGGATGTTACAAAACCTTACTTTTCTTATCTCTTCCTCATGCACACATAATAATAATATATGCCACCTAATCAAATCAATTTAATAAAGGCACCATGGAGATAAAGGTATTACACATGCATAAGTATGGAGTCTCATGATAACATACTGGTCTGAATATGCGGAAGCTAAACATAATAATTACACGCATAATAAATAATACATGTTTATAATAAATGCCATGACAATGCGTGTCAAAACTCCACTGCTCATGACCACGACCACCACAAGTGCTCACGCTCTACGTTAGACTTTGTCACCTAAAAAAAAAGTTAGTGGGGACGTGAGCAAAACCACTATGCTCTGCAAAGATCATACTGAGTAAAACAACATCACTAATAACAATATCATGACTTGAGTATATAAGTAACAAAATTGAACTGAACCTAACTGAACTGAACAGAACTCAGCTTAAAGCCGCTCGGCACAAGGCTGCTAATTCATGTGAACACCTCGATTGGCGCATTAAGGCCCGTTAAGGCCTCTAGATCGGGACCACAGGTGGAGCATTAAGGCCTGTTAAGGCCTCCAATCCTGGGCGATATTACTTTTTGCATACATATCACAAGTGGAGAATTAAGGCCCGTTAAGCTTCCAATCCTGGGCGATATTACTTTTCTCATACATACCTTGGACATGTTACGAAAATTTAAGATGATGTGGAACACAGTACGTGACCCCCACCTGATAAACTGTGAGGCAAGTGCTGGATGAATGTAGCGGACGGGGGCTCGACTCTTCTTAGGCTTCAAAAATAATTGAGCAAAATATTCTAAGTATTATAGCTCAAATGATAACTTGAATCTTTTTATCTAATCTGATCTTACTAGGTTCGCTCGCTGGATTTATAAAATCATTTAATCTCGATTTAGGGGATTCACGAGCTAATCTGGGAAAATATTGTCTTGATGCCTTCTAGAGTTCTCTAAAATATTTCTAAGTCTGGACTGCTTATCTAATTTTATCTGAACTGGCTTATCTGACTTTATTTGAACTGACTTGTCTGACTTTATCTGAACAGAATTATCTGATTCTATCTGAACTGGCTTATCTGACTTTATCTAAACTGGTTTATATGACTTTATCGAAACAGACTTGGAAAAACCTGAATCTCAGTTCACGCTCAAACCGATGTTCCGAACTGAACTCCCGAACCATCCAAACTGTCCGGACTGGTTCGATTGACTGGACCAGAAGCTCGATCGGAAGCGACCGGTCACTCATCTGACTAAGTGCAACTCGCTTCAACCATTGTCCAGGTACATACACATGGATACGGCTTCGTCGACGCACTACTTTTATACTCAGATCTAAAATTTTATCCGGACTGCCCAAAAATGCTGAACTAGGGTTTTTTTACTACCTGTTAAACTTACTCATATTAATTCGCCTTATATTCAATATGATTTATCGTGATTTTGGGCCAAACAACTGCAGCTAAGTCTCAACCGGATCAATTACTAAAATTATCGCAAAAATGAGAGTAATGTCCAGAATTTTAAAGCATATCAAACGACATCCAAAAATTATGAAATTCTAACCATAATATTTACAAAATATTTATGATTTATGGTTGAAGTGAAATATATTTCACCCGGGCTCCTTAAGCTCGACTGACCTCCATACCTGCAAGAACCCAATGCCGGGGGTGGCCCCGGCATCGGGCCTCCGATGCCTAAGTCAGTGCTCAGATCAGAGAGAGAGAGTGTAGTAATGAAATGAATAGAGAATGAAAGAATGTGATACCTTACCCCCTTTTATAGGGGGAGTGTACCTTTTTTGGCCTCAAGTTGGGCTTGTCCCATATCGTTATGCTGTATGTCATAGTCCATACGTGGGCTTATCCTTTAATATGTATTCGTTTTAGCCATTAAACCCGGTCTGGTATAATATCCTATATCATCTAGTCCCCTCCACTCTGGTCGAGTAAGCATAACTCGATCTAAGAGTGAAATGTCTCTTCGAGCCGCTTCCGTCAACCTGCCACTAAGGTTATAATTTGAATAAGTTCTCGATCACCGAATAATCATAAAACTTCCAGATGAGCACCGGGAGACCGTAATGGGTCAAAAATTGAATGACCATCCACTGAGATAAATAATTGAAGGACCTTCAACAGAGGTCGGAAAATCGAAAGCCAAAAGCGGAATGACAACTGAGGTCGAAAATTGAAGCCAAGCACTGAATGACATCTAAGGTTGAAAACCAAGAACCGAGAGACCACTGAGGTCTAAAACCACAAACGAGTAATCGCCGATGAGGTCGAAAGCCGAGAATCGAGAGACCGCTGATGTCGAACACTGAGAATCGAGAAACCACTAAGGTCTAAAACCAAGTAACTGCCGATGAGGTCAAAAGCCGAGAATCGAAAGACCACTGAGGTCGAAAATCAAATAATCACCGATGAGGTCGAATTCAAGCCTGTTGTATATCCTCTCCAAACCCGAATGACCTGTCTTCGTGAACTGCTTTGAATGAACTCCCTCGACCTACCACCAAGGTTAATAAATAAATTCGACAAGACTAGACTAAGCAAAAACCATCAACCTGCTCGTGCCGTAATGAATCCCATCTACCTGCCCTTGAAGTGAAAAATCAATTCGACAAAACCATAATCAAATAAAATGCAATCAACCTGCTCGAGCAGTTATGAATATCCTCGACCTGCCACCGAGGTTGAAAAATAATTTCGACAAGACCAAACCAATCAAAAACCATCAACCTGCTCATTCCGTAATGAATCCCATCTATCTGCCCTTAAAGTCGAAAATCCAATTCGACAAAACCATAATCAAACAAAATGCAATCAACCTGCTCGAGTAGTTATGAATATCCTCGACCTGCCACCGAGGTTGAAAAATAATTTCGACAAGACCAAAATAATAAAAAACCATCAACATGCTCGTGCCGTAATGAATCCCATCTACCTGCCTTGAAGTCGAAAAATCAATTCGATAAAACCATAATCAAATAAAATGCAATCAACTTGCTCGAGATATCCGTAATAAGCTTGATCGACCTGCCACTGAGGTCAAAAGCACAAATTACACAAAACCAAATCAAATAAAACCATTAACCTGCTCGAGCTATCCGTAATGAGCTTGATCGACCTGCCACTGAGGTCAAAAGCACGAATTCCACAAAACCAAATCAAATAAAACCATTAACCTGCTCTAGCTATCCGTAATGAGCTTGATCGACCGACCACTGAGGTCAAAAGCACAAATTCCACAAAACCAAATCAAATAAAACCAGTAACCTGCTCCAGCTATCCATAATGAGCTTGATCGACTTGCCACTGAGGTTAGGAACAAATATATAATAATACCAGACCAAATAGAACCAAGTAGAAATCATCGACCTGCCTTCGAGGTCTGCTCGAGCTATCCATGTCTTCGCACTTGCCCACCCAATCCGAGGAATGTTCGAAATAGGCGGTCAACCTGCCCATCCCAAAGGGTGTACTAAACAAGCGACCACCCAGCCCGAAGGCCTTAGTCATGGTGGAATTTATCTTCAGGCACTTGCCGACCCCAGGGGGCCTTCCGAAACAAGCTACCACCCAACCCGAAGGCCTTAGTCATGGTGGATTTTTGTCTTTACGCTTGCCCACCCAATCCGAAGGATGTTCGAAACATGGGGCCAACCTGCCCATCCCAAGGGGTGTACTAAACAAGCGACCACCCAGCCCGGAGGCCTTAGTGGTGGTGGATTTTGTCTTCACACTTGCCCACCCAATCCGAGGAATGTTCGAAACATGAGACCAACCTGCCCATCCCAAGAGGTGTACTAAACAAGCAACCACCTAGCCCGAAGGCCTTAGTCATGGTGTAATTTGTCTTCAGGCACTTGCCTACCCTAGGGGGGCCTTCCGAAACAAGCGACCACCCAGGTCGGAGGCCTTAGTCATGGTGGATTTTTTTTCTTCGGACCTTTCGACCTGCCACTGAGGTCAAATAGAAACACATCGAGCAAAAAGATATGATAGTAATTGATCATTTTCGTTAGTCCCATAATATTCATAATTACATCGAACATGATAAAGAATCAAGCATATTTTTTGACCTCTCTTTCCTGTTTGAACACGACGACCTACGCTTGAAGTCATCGACCTGCCGTCCATTTCCTCTCTCTCGAAAAGAGGATGATTTCTGCCTTTAAAATTGCCGCCAGTGATTGCCACCATCCATATTCGTCCTTCATTGTGACTTTGCTTTGATGGATTCATTCTCGTTCGTTTTGTCCTCAAAACTCCACAATTTCGCCATCAATACCCGAGTTATTTCGTTGTTTCCTCGACAAGAATTTAAAAGAGATCATTATCGACATTATATCCACGTCGCCCATTTTGCAATTCTCCACGCAAGAAAAACAATATATCTAATGCCAACATTACCATTTCCTCGATTTAAGACATGCTCAAGCAATATCATGCTTAATCGCACAAAATTATGAACAATCAATTCAAACAAAATTCCACGCTTTCACATGAAAATCCAAATAAAGGGTCCAAGTGTATCAAGATATCCAATTTTATAAATATAGTCCATGTTCTCGAGCAAGTCCAATAATTTCACAATTCAATTAAATAATCCCCTGCAAATAAACCAATTAGTATCTCGACCAAATCAAATATCTTCACGAATAAATCAAATAATCCTCCACGAATAGATCAAATCAAATAATATCCATGAATAAATCAATCTCCTCGAACAAATCAAATAATTTCCACGAATACATTAATCTCCTCGACCAAATCAAATAGCTACGATCAAATCAAGTAATATTCACGAATAAATCACATAATCCACAAGTAAACCATATAACCCACGCAGATCAAATAGTCCTTCATGAATAAATCAAATATTTTCACGATCAAATCAAGTATTTCCTCCACAAATAAACCAAGTAATTTCCACGGATAAATCGCATATCACCACGACCAATCAAATAATCCCATGATCAAAGCAAATATCTTCACGAAAAAATTATATGATTCTCTACGGATCCTCCAAATAATATCTCTTCGAACAAATCAAATAATGGTCCACAAATAAATCCAATAATACTCTACTAATACATCAAATAGGCTCCACGGATAAATCGAATAATTTTGCACGGATAAATCGACTATACCCACGAACAAATCATATATCTCCACGAACAAATCAAATAAATCCCCGAATAAACCATACAATCTCACATGAACAAATCAATTACGACCAATTAAATAATTCCACAATCAAATTAAATATCAAAAAAATTGGATATTTCCGCTATAAATTCTAAAATCCAGTTCATATAGCAAACGGGCACCAAAATTCATAGCAAAAAGCCTCTAACTTATTCAACAAAAATTGGACATTTCGGCTCTAAATTCTAAAATCCAGTTCACATAGCAAACGGGCACCAAAATTCACGAAATTAAAACATAAGCCTCAAGACATCTAGATAGGATTTATCTAATTAGAATCGCATTTTTCAGGTCAGCCATTAATAGTTTACGAATTTATAGTCATATATATAAAACCCTATTTAACTCAAAATTGCCACTTAGCATTTTTTAAATAAATCATAATACTTGTCTAATGCCATGGAGTTCAAAATTTTGGCCATATACCTCAGAATAAAAAATCTGGAAATAGCTAGGCAAGGGAAAATATGATAAGGCTTGAATCTGGTCGGGTCGGGCTGAGTTGACTCAGGTCTGGCTCGGATCTGAGTTGAGAGGTGCGCGTCTGAGCTGAGCTGCCCGGCTCTGGTGCGTTAGGCTTGGGTCTGAAGTGGCCGGTTCGGGTTTTGGCCAAGATGGCTCGCATGGACGCGAGGGAGACACGTACGGACAACGGCTGGCCGTGGTTGAGCCCGCCGTGCGTAGATCTGCGTGAAGGACAACGAGCTAGAGTGGACAACAAGTGGGTTCGAGCTTGGGGTGGTCGTACTGCGAACCGAGGGCTGTTCCCGGTCATCCTGAATCCGACAGATTCAGAAAATTTTAAGTCGTAAGTTTTCTTCGTCAAACCTTTAGATCCGTTGCGCATAAGTTTACGTTTGCTATTGAATCGTGACTTGTACAAAACGAAATCCTCATAGATCCCAACAATTGATATCACAGCACTTGGTTCCATCTCTCACTTATACTAAAGTTTTCGCTTTTACAAGTATAGTCCTATCAATCCGTTATTCTAAAAGACCTATGCCGATCCTATCACCATACACCTGACTCCCATTCCTTCTACGTGTTTGATGAATACCTTCCCTGACAAATTCTTTGTGAAAGGATCAACTAGATGGTCTTCTGATTCAATCTTGCCAACATCAACGTCTCCTCTACCAACAATATCACGTATCAGGTGGTATTTGCACTCTATGTGTTTGCTTGCTCTGTGGGCTCGTGGTTACCTTGAGTTCGCTACTGCTCCACTGTTATCACAGTACACGGTGATACAACATGGATAACTCAGAATCACCTCTAAGTCCACTAAGAAGTTTCTGAGCCAGGCTGCCTCTTTCGCTGCCTCAGAGGCTACGATGTCCTCGACTTCTATGGTGGAGTATGCCACACATTTCTGCTTAGCACTCATTCATGAAATGGCTCCATCTCCCAAGGTAAACACATAACCTGAGGTTGACTTACTCTCGTCTCTGTGTGACTGAAAATCGAAATCATTGTAGCCCAAAGATAACAAGTTGTTTGCACGATAAACTAACTTGTACTCCTTAGTCCTCTTCAGGTACTTGAGTATATGTTTCACCGTAGACCAATGTTCCCATCCCAGATTACTTTTATATCTAGCTACCATGCAAACACTTAGCTAATATTTGGCCTCGTACATAACATAGCATACATAAGACTTCCTACTGCCAAAGCATAAGGAATTGTATTCATGTCTTCTATCTCTTGAGACTTCTTAGGAGACATCTCCTTGGACAAAGCTATTCTATGTCTGAAAGGTAACATACTTTTCTTAAAATCCTGCATGTTAAATGTCGCCAAGACAGTATCTATATATGTAGACTGGGATAAGCACAACATTCTCTTCTTACAGTCTCGAATGATCCTAATTCCAAGAATGGGTCATGTGTAACACCCCGCTTTTCGTACATTAAATTTCTAGAATAAATTTTTCTTTTTATAAAACATTTGAAAACTTTACTTGGAACTCAGGGTGCTACTCACTTTGAAAAACTTTTCATACATGATCTTTTCATAAACATTAAAACTTTTCATGAACATAAACATTTCATACATGAACATAGAACATTCCATGACTTTTGCCTGAACATGAACATTCATTGCGTTGCCTTGAGAACTTACACTTTAACTTGACTTGCATGAACCCTGACTTATTTCATAAAATAAACTTTGCATAGCGGAAACTTTTAAAACATAATTATCATAAACATAAAAACATGTGACCACCCTCGCCATCGCTCCTTTGCCAGCTCACCAAAAACCTGGGTGTGGAAAACAAATGGGGTGAGCATTTCCACTTACTCCGTGAGAGATCCCTCTATGTTATCATCCTAATCAACTATAAAGCATGAAATCGTTTTCGTATACTCCACATAATCATGAGCTCCCGACGAGTGGTGACCCACAAGTCGAAAGACTTTCTTGCTTCTACAACACTATTAGACAACTAAACACTAGAGTCTTTGCATGCAGGCGATTACATTCTTGTCACACTCCCACCACTCATCAAACTTCTTATACCACTTTATGGTGGTGGAAGAACAATGCCTCTCGCAGATGGCACGGCCAAATAGGCTAGATGAGAGTACCTTTCAATAGGTTGAAGGAAGACAGCCTTTCACTAGGCTCCGTACAGTCTTATCAACGGGGACAACCGTTCGAAGAGTGCACCAACGAAGGTTACACATAATCACTTACACCCTCTAACCCTAGCACTTAGCTACCCTCTAGAGTTATAGTCCGTGAACCTTGGTACTGCAACAATCGACTTGCTCGATTGTTGGAACATTGTATAAACATGGGTACTATGCAAGCTACTTAACTTCATTCATAGCATAGATAATTAAAAAGGATTAATAAAGTAGAACTTCCCCCACCTTTTCAGTAGAATGCTCGGCTTAGACTTGAACTTGACTTTGAAAGAAACTCGAGGGCTCGACTCCTCATAAAACTACATTCATTGGGGTCATGTCTTAGCGTCTTAGCATGGAACTTATTATTATATTTATACTTATACTTATACTTATACTTATAATCATACATAAGCTTTAGAAAAACTTTGCTCGCTTGGCTTCGCCTTGCTTGCATTCTTTTGAAAACATTCTTATTTTAAAGCATTTGGACAATTGAACTCTTAGCTTGCTTGACTAAGGACACCTTTTAATCATCTAAGGTTCATCATGATCTCACTCAATGCTTTACAACTCATTCATGTCACATAAGCATGCTTAATAAACATAAGACTCACTTAAACAATTACACTTAGTCCTTAACACGTGCTGCATTTTTAAAACGAGCATATCTTTCAACATACAAGTCGCATTAACATGATTCAAGTCTCATATTGCTCCTACGACATGGTACTACAACTTTCATTTAGCATTCAAAAGCAAATAAGTTCATATACATGGTCCAAAACCAGCAAACATTCAAAGCTAAAATGCTGTCCAGAAATTTAAAATAAATTCATGCGCAGTTTTACGAAAACAGGTATCATTCACTACTCGGACTATATTTTTACTTGATTCCAGAACCAAATGAAAGATAATACATAGGACTACAATTTCAATTCAGACTTCAGGTTCATTTGAGTACATTATCATATCATAAACACACAAAACATCCAAACCTAACTGCAGTCGGATTTAAGAAAACCTGCTCGCGCAGTCAATTTTTTAAAAATCATAACTTATTCGCTTTAAATCGAAATTGCATGATTCCAAAGCTCACGTAAACACAACTGAACGAACTACATATCATATGAAGAACTAGAAAACCGAAAACACAATCTCAGGGGCCTAAACTGCTCCCTAACAGACAGCACGAAAACAACAATTACACATGAAATCATACCAATTTTATCCGAACTTCATATCATCTCGAAAGCAACCTAAAGCATGGGTTCTAGGCACGTTCATCACATAATAAACATGATCAACAATACATCCATTGACAACAACTAACCCTATTCTCATATCATTCAATCAATTCTTTCGGAAGCCCGACAAGGCTCCGACCAATTCCAATTCATCATATAACTCAAAATTATTTACTCGGACCTTAAGCAAGCATACGAGGTTCAATTATTAAGTCTTAACACATTAATAATTCTTACGTAACTTAATCGAATTCAAAAATAACAGTCCAAGAGGGTAGGCAATAGGGTTTTACCGCTCGGGAAAAGGCTAACGGTTCGAAAGAGGGCTCGGTTGAACTTGGTCGTGTACGTGGAGGGGTTGTCCGTGGCTGAGGTACGATAGATGCTCGACGAAGGGACGTCGGCTATGATTGACGCTCCGACGGAACTCGACGGGGCTCGACGGCTACGATGGGTACTCCGACGGAACTCCTCGGGTCCCGACAGCGATGGAGCTACGATGGTGATGGTTGCTTACGGTGGTGACTCGCGGAGAGGGAGGAGGACGACGGTGCTGTGCATCGATGGCTAGGACCTGTGGCGGCGATGGAGGGCCTGTGGCGGGGCTCGACGTTGAAGACGATGGTGGATGACCGGTGGTCGATCGTTGGACTGCTCGCGATGGGAGTGGCGGAGATGGGCTGCTGCTCGCTGCTATAGGACGATGATGGTGGTGATCGATGATGAAGGTTGTTGCTTCGATGATGATGAAGATTGATGGCTGGAGACGATGGGGATGGTGATCGATGATGAAGGCTGTGATGATGATGATCGGTGGAGGCGACGAGAAGGGAAAAAAATATAAAAACGTGAGAGAGAGGGAGAGAAGAGAGGAAGTGCCGAGAGACATGAGAGATATTTAATATGTGGGATTGGTACCGTATATCACAAGAGTTCTTGCACAATAGAACTATGTAATTGATATAGGCTAGGACTTTTATTGCTTGGATGAGGAATAAAACATCGGGAAGTCTTGAGCTTTCATTTGGCTTAGGAAAATTGGACTGTTATTTGAGCTCAATTTATCATCCTAATAATTATTTTCTTCATTACTACATTAATATTATATTAATTAAATTAAATCATTTCATAGTTAATAATTATATCATTATTATTGCATTAATACTTAGGAAAATTAAATAGATGAGGACATCTAAATAATTCCCTTTTTTAATCATTAACTTGATAAATAAATGAGTGTGGACACTCACTTAATTATCACATAAAATCGAGCTTACAATAAAAATAAAAATAACTTTATAAATCATTAAATTAAACATAAATAATATCCATGAAAATAATACTTAAGCATAAAATGAATGACATGAGTTTGGGGTGTTACAATCTACTCTTCTTAAAAATTTTCCGTCCCCGGAAAAAGTTCTTATTTCTAGAGTTCATCAAACATAAGAAACGACTTAACTTGTAATTGCTTCCAACACTTCCATTCGAGTTAAGCTCCTCCTCAGCTGGCTCAAGTTCAGTTGGGTCTTCTTCAGTGGTCTCCAATCCGGTCTCTAGTGGGATTTCCCTTTCCTCCCACAAGTTGCCTACTTTCAGAACTAAGTCGTAAAAGCTGACCACATCCTCCTTCTTTCGATTTCCATCTCCCATACCTTCAATCAATAGTTCTATATAGAGTCTATTGACATCGGCCTTCCACTCTAGTGGCAACACGGTGAGTAGCTTCTTGCAGCCATCCCAATGGGACAGTGCCTCTTTCTTGATCTTCCTATCCCTTCCCATTTTTCTTGCACCTTCCCATAACTCGAATATCTCTTGGACGTTCGCTCCAACGGTTTTCTGGGAGTTGTAGCCGTACTGTCGGAACTCACGGATCTTTCGGGACGTGCGACAACCTGGTCCTAGAACGGTTTGCGTGGCTCGGATGATCGCCATCTAATCAACAATACAACATCACATGCATGCTTACGAAGAACATATAAACAATATCCATAATCCATAGAAAAATTTTCCGAAATCTCAAAATCCAATCCATGCGAAACAAGGCCAAACAATATCCCATGCGAACTAAAAGAAACAATCTTAAAAATCCAATCTTGAAATCAAATAATCCAAATAGCAGAAGACAATTATTTCGGCTCCCTCTTCATTTCTTCCTCATAATGAGCCAAGTTGTAGACCCTCGCTGGAGCTCTTTCTCCAAGCCTCCCTTGTCTGGCCGGAGGTAAGTCCTGCTGTGGTGGTGGCGGTTGACCGATTCCCGGGCAATTTACTCTCAAGTGCCCAGGCTTCTTGCAATGAAAACATATGTTCTGCCCCAATAGGCACTCTCCACGATGCTTCTTGCCACAGTTATGGCATTCCTGCCTATCCACGGCGGGCACTTGCTGCAGTGGTCGGGGTTGGAGAGTTTGGCCACCTTCTTCCTTCTTCTTCGGGTGTTCGAATTTCCTCTTCTTGTTGCTACCCGAAGCTTGAGCCTCCATGGCCAAAGTAGCTTCCTTTTCTAGCTTGATACTTGCTTCAATTTGTAGCGCCCTACCCACAGTTTCTGCATAGGGGAGATCTCCATGGCTCGCCACTAGGTGTCGGATAGTAGGTTTCAAACCTCTTCTAAAAGTCTTCGCCCTTTTGTCATCCGTGTCCACTAGATGCTCCACAAAATAGCTCAGCCTAGTGAATTCTCTTTCATATTCATCCACAGTTAGGCCCCCTTGAGTTAAGTTCCAGAATTCACTTTCCAGTTGCTCGCGATACTGTTGGGGATAGTACTTTTCCGCCATGATCTCCTTGAACCTCTCCCAGGTCAAATTCGTGCGTTCGTCTACCGGCTTTGTCCTCTAATAGGTGGTCCACCACCTCTTAGCATCCTCTTTCAGCTGGTATTGACCGTACGTTATCTTTTGCTCATCAGTGCATCCCAATACCTCGAAGATATCCTCCATGGTCGTGAACCACTCGTCCACATGCGCTGGTCCTTCTTTGCCGGTGAAAATTGGTGGATCCATCTTACGAAAATGGCCCATCATTTTAGCTTGATCCATGTCGTTGGCCGGTGGTACCACATTTTGCTGTCCTCTTACCATTGCTGAAAGGTACTAGAGTTAAATCATTTGCTTCTAAGCTCACTATGTTTGATCATCTCTAGAGTTCGAATCCATTCATGGGTAGAACCTTAAGCCCCAACTCATGTTATTCTATCATGCACGTAATAATAACTTAACTCAAATAACTTACCTCAGAGTTGGCATGGTGCGACGGTGGCGAGTGGTCATTTCTTTGAAAACATTTTGAAAACACTTTACGAGTCTACAGAACCACAAAACTTGGTCTCTGATACCAAACTGTAACACCCCGCTTTTCGTACATTGAATTTCTAGAATAAATTTTTCTTTTTATAAAACATTTGAAAACTTTACTTGGAACTCAGGGTGCTACTCACTTTGAAAAACTTTTCATACATGATCTTTTCATAAACATTAAAACTTTTCATGAACATAAACATTTCATACATTTTTTTTTTTTAAAACATCCCAGTTTGGGATGGGGGGTTGAGGCTACACCCCCGACCTGTGAATATATTGCCCGACTAGGGCTAATAAATCAATGGTCTACATCCAAGTAAGAAATACATAGAGCAACATCAAAAACAGAAAAATAAAAATGAAAAAATAAAAAACCCAAAGGTCACAATAACAATCCGGTGAGGATCTAAAATCAAAACCTCACGAAAGGTCGTCTAGGGCAGGGTGACCTGTCATGGAGGCCAAAATGTCAAAACTAGTCAGGGGCATGTGGTGGTGGCCGACTGAATCTGAAGGATGGGTACTCTAACTGGTCCATCCGAATGAGCGTCCGAAGCTGGAGGGGGATGTCCTCAGGAAGAAGGGTACGTCTCTGGGGTATAGAAGCCCCCGTGCTAGCGAGGAAATCAGCAGGCCGATTCCCCTCCCGGAATATGTGTGAGACCTGGTAATGGATCGAGCGGAGGGTGTCTCTGATACGCATAAGGGGATGTTGGATCTGCCATGAGCCCTGGTGGCCAGATGTCAAAAGTGTGATGACAGCCGCAGCATCCATCTCAATCCAGACATGAGAAGAGATCGATGCAGCAATCTCGAGGCCAATCTGGAGAGCCTGAATCTCTGCATCATAACTCGAGGAGGCCCGGAGTGGCCCATGGAAGGCAGAGATGAGTGCTCCACCATGATCCCTAATCAGGCCTCCTCCTCCAGCAGCTCCGGTATGTCTGTCGAAAGCGCCATCAGTGTTTAGCTTAACCCAAGGAGCCTTGGGTTTCAGCCAAACAACGGTCCTGGGTCGTGGATGCTGGACAGGTAAAGGAGGAGGTGGCCTCAACCGCTGGGGCGGTGTACACCCTGTCCAGTCTCTCGTCGTGAGTCTACCCAGGGCGGTGAAGAGAGAGAGGTGTCTGTCAACCTGCAATCTGTCCAGGTGGCCAATAGGATCAGACAAGGAATAAGGAAGCCCATGTGTCTACTCTGTGTGCGGTGTAAGAAGAAACTCAGGAGCTCAAGAAAACTGTCTGTAGTGGGTAGGGGTATATGAGTATATCTGGCATAGTGCTCCCACACTCTCCTCACAGTCTCACTCTCAAGGAAAAGATGGGTGAAAGTCTCGATCTCAAAGGTACCGGTCTCAGCACAGCAATGGCAGCGGGAGGGGAAGGAGAACCCTCTCGCCTGCATCACAGTGTCAATGGGAATCCGCCGTAATAGTAGACGCCATAAAAAGACGGAAATGGCCGGGGTGAGAAGGTCAGTCCATATGGCCCCGAAGAGGCGGTTTGGCCGGTTGCCCAGCCTCACTTCTCCCCAGGCTGAGGACGTAGAGAATGCACCCGAAGATGTAAGTCTCCACCTCATGCCATCCAAACCTCCCTCCATAATGGGAATCTGTCGGATCTGGTCAATCTCTAGACTACTAAAACCTCCACCCGCACCAAGAATATCCTCCATCCTATCTCTATCCCAAAAACCTCCCGTCCAAAGGTCCTTCACCTGCATGAAAGGCAGGTGAGTGACGGGCCTAGTACTCGAGAGAGGGGCCTCGCCGAACCACCACTCATCCCAGAAGCTAACCTCCCCAGAACCCAAGGTCAAAAAAATGTGATCCTGAGCACGCCTGCCAACAATGGTAAGACGTCTCCACTGTCGACTATCCCGAGCGGTGGCTGTCACCCTGCAGGGGTGAGCAGCACCACCAGGGCAATATTTCCTCAAGAGGTATTGGGCCCAAAGGGACTTGCCCTCCCTAAGGCCCCACCACATCCTGTAGGAAAACGCAGTAACCATGTCAGAGAAACGCCGAATCCCGAGCCCACCCTCAGAGTGGGGGCGACAGATGGAGTCCCACTTCACCCAGTGGGTCTGCCGCCGACCGCGCGAGCCCTCGCCATAGCTCCAAAAATAACGGGCTAAGATCTGATCTAACTCATGAATTGTAGACTGGTGGGGGTCAAGGACTGCGAGAAGGTGAAGGGGAAGGGCACAAAGAGTGCTCTTGATCAGAGCAAGTCGGCCTCCGAAGGATAGGTGTCTATGTGACCAGTGGGTCTGTCGCCGACCGCGCGAGCCCTCGCTATAGCTCCAAAAATAACGGGCTAAGATCTGATCTAACTCATGAATCGTAGACTGGTGGGGGTCAAGGACCGCGAGAAGGTGAAGGGGAAGGGCACAAAGAGTGCTCTTGATCAGAGCAAGTCGGCCTCCGAAGGATAGGTGTCTATGTGACCAGCCATAAATCCGGTCAATCATCCTCTGACGGACATCATTTAAAAGCTCGTGGGAAAGATGGCCTTTGTACAAGGGGGCCCCAAGGTAAGGGATGGGTAAGTCCGCACGAGCAAAACCAGTACGCTCGTGAATCTGGTGATCCCAATGATCTGCAACGTGGTGGTCCATGATGAAGGAACTCTTACTAACACTGACTAGCTGGCCAGATGTCTCACTGTAATGGTCTAAAAGACTCATGAGAGCAACTAGCCCATTATCATTTGCACGAGTGAAAATGATAATGTCATCCGCGTAAGAAAGGTGGGAAATGGAAGGCCCACAACCACGCGTGCTGTAGGTCATCCTCGGAAAATTGCGAATGAAGCCGTCAAGGCAGCGAGAGAGATAGTCAGCCACCAGAACAAAAAGGGAGGGGGATAAAGGGTCCCCTTGAGAAGGCCACGGGTAGAGGAGAAAAAGGTCGTGGGGCTACCATTAATCAAAACGGAGAATGTGTAGTGTTCCACACACGCCTCCACAAAGCTAATCCAACGGTTGGGGAATCCCATCCGAGCCAGTACCTCTCTGAGAAACGACCACTCGACCCTATCATATGCTTTGGCCATGTCTAGCTTCAGCACAAGGTTCGGGGTTCGTGTTTGGTTCGCATGAGAGATGTCGTGTATCATCTCTTGATCCAGTAGGATATTATCACTAATGACTCGATCCTTGATGAATCCACTCTGATTCGGAGAGACAAGGAGGGGGAGGAGGGGGGCGAGACGACTGTTGAGGATTCTAGAAATAATCTTGTTAGTCACGTTGCATAAGCTGATAGGTCTATAGTCAGACCAAGTGCTAGGTCCCGCTCTCTTCGGGATCATAATGATGGAGGTTGCCGTGAAGGACTCTGGCATCTGGTGGCCAGAGAAAAACTTCCTCACAGCTTCCTCTACGTCAGGGCCCACAATCTCCCAGCAAGACTGGAAGAAGAGGGACGAAAAACCATCCGGTCCGGAGACGCTGTTGGGATCAATCCCAAACACAGCCTCCCTGACTTCCTCCTTACTCGGGAGGTCACAGAGGTCAACAAGGTCGACCGCCTGCGAGATGGTCGGAAAGAGGGCCGAGTCGGGGTGCGTAAGCAAATCACGCTCAGAGGAAAAGAGAGAGAGGAAGTAAGCCCTAGTCGACTCCCGTATCTGGGGCTCCTGGGTCACGAGAGACCCGTTATCCTCGACACTATCGATATACGACTTGACTCACTTCTGCCTCACGAATCCCTGGAAGAACCTGGTATTACGCTCCCCCTCAGCCACCCAACGCACAGCAGCCTTCTGCTTCCAGAAATCTTCTTCCATGAGGAGACGCAACTGGTACTCAGCATGGCAGCGGCGCATCTCGGACCTATTCTCTGGCGAGGGATCCAAATCATAGGTCCGTTCCGCCTCCGCATACGCAGTCTGAGCTGCAGTAAGGCGCTGAGAAATGTCACCAAAAATCGTCCAATTCCACTGCTTCAAGACGCAGCGGAGTCTCTTGAGCTTCTCCTCCAGGTTGCGCATCCCATAGAGGTGCGTAGCCTGCTGCCAGGAGGCTCTAACTGTATCGTAGTAAGAATGGTGGCGGACCCACATGTTCTGGAAACGAAAGGACGCTCGCCAAGGGGAAATGGAGAATCGACAACGAATCAAAAGGGGGGCATGGTCAGATCCAATTCGAGGAAGGTGCGTCACAACCGTGGTCGCAAACACCCTCGTCCACGCCTCTGAGTAGAGGGCGCGGTCGAGCCTCTCCTTGACTCCGGCCCTCTCCCACGTAAAGGGAGCCCCTTCATAACCAGCGTCAATGAGCTCACAATCCGATACGGCATGCGAAAAATCTAAGATCTCCGCAGAGCGGTCCGATATACCTCCCATGCGTTCATCGGGGTGCAAGAATATGTTGAAATCACCGCTAATCATCCACGATAATCCCTCCATACTCGCAGCAATCTCACGCATGGTGTCCCATAGGTCATAGCGACCAACCTTCGCACAGCTGGCGTAAACTAATGTGTGGAAGATCGGCTCCGGAAGATGGGCGGCGGTGAGCTTCACGTGGAAGACTTGATCAGTATCTCGAAGGACCTGACAAGTAAAGTCACGCGAGTGGAAAAACAAAATCTTGTTAGAGGTGTTTCCCATCCCGGCATGAAAACCGAGGCGCCGCGAGTATATGTCAAAAGAAGGGTCACGAGTCATAGGCTCTAAAAAAGCCGCAAAGTCAAGGTTATTATGAGAGATCTAACATGAGCAAGAGTGGTCCTATTAGCCAGACCACGGGCATTCCATGTAAGCGATGTGACTGACATGTCAAATGTCAGTGGGACCGCCTAACTGGAGCTGTCCGTGGTTAGGCTTTGTCTGTATGTCTGATAGGGTCAGAGCTCAGCTAGCAGAGAGCTGCGCAGTCATCGATCTGGTCTGTGGTCCCCGGTGCTCTGGGATCTCCTGTAATAATCCCCCACGAATATGGGGAAAATCCTGGGGTAAGAGGATGAGCTGAAGGCGCTCCAGTCCTTCGGAGCTCTGCGTCTGGCGCTGTGGGGAAGAAGGACCAGATTCACTAGCGGGGGGTGAAGGGGAGGAGGAAGGGAGGGCCAGAAGGGATCGAGCTGATGGGCAAGGGAGAGGGGGAAGGTGGAGGGAGGGCTCTACGATCATGAGAGCTGAGGAGGAAGGGGGGCCTCGATAGACAATGGAATGGCGGAAGACTCTATCTCATCCACTAATAGATCGTCATCGTCAAAAGGGGAGCTGGTCGATGCTCCCAAGTGGTCGGAGATAATGTGAAACTCCTCCTCCGACTCCGAGTCAAGCACAGAGAAGCGGGAATGGGTAGCTATGGGAGCTGAGTGGAGGGACTGGTGGGGGAAAAGGCTTGTAGCTTTGGCCTTGGGCCTATCGAGGCTAACCTCCTTGGGCAGAGTGCCCTCAGAGGTGACCTTGCCCTTGCCCTTGCCCTTTTGCCCCTTCGGATTGGGGCTGTGAGCCGGGACCTTGCCCTTCCCCTTAGGGCTCAACAGGGCGATAGTAAATCCCTGTCTCGCTACACGTCGACGGGGTGGCAGAGCAGGTCGGGGCTTGTTGCCCTTAGTATAGCATTCTGCAGCCCCGTGTCCTACATGACTGCATAGAGCACAGAACGGTGGTACTCTCTCGTAGACCACTTTCTGGATAGTGGTCTTGCCCGCTTGGTCGAGCTCAATCTCCTTGATGAGGTCGTCTCTAAGATCAACCTCTACGCACACCCGTGCCACAGATAACCTCGAGCGGTTTGCCGTCGCGGCATCAGTCTCAATGGGGTTGCCAATGCAACTGGCAATCGAAAAGAGGGCGGAAGGGTCGAAAAGGTGTGGTAAAAGGCCCGGAAAGCAGCACCACACCGGGACTATGGGAGATTCCTCAACAAAGAAGAAATCTGGGGTGTATTTAAACACCCGACCAGCACATCCAAATATATTGAGATGCGTCTTAATCCAAACTAAGTTGTAGTCCTCTTTAAACTCAAAAAGGAGTAAATAATGATTATAATTCAAGAACTTAGGGGTCACTCTACCCTTCAAACCCAATTTGACCAAACCGACAGATAAATCCCGGAGGGAAGGGACAGTGAAGGAAAACTTCAAAATGAGAGCATTATCCATCGACCCAGCTAGGGAAATAACAGTGGGCTCAGGGAAACTTACCTTGAACCTTCCCTCCTCGGAGCGGGTGACGGTCCCACTCTGTTTATCCCGAAAAGGCTCCAACATCATTCTTTCAAGGGTCGGTTTGACGGTGGATGTGCCGGAGATCACATCTCGAAAAGATCGTGCGTCATTTGGACGAGGTCCCTGGTTCGCCGTATGGATGCCCGTCGGGGGCTGAACCGCCGCTATATTAGCTCCGGAGGAGAGGGGCGAACCTCCGGAGGCCGGTGAAGTGGAGCCCGTCGGAGAGGCGGCCTTAGGCATAAGAGAACCAGCCATGGAGGGGGTGCCGGAGGGCTGCGGGTGACCGGTGGTGGCGCCGGCGTTGAGGCTGCCGGTCGTCGGAAAAAGTGGTCCGCCGGCCGGCGAAAGGATGGTACCGGCGGGTGGCAACGGGACTGAAGGTGTATGGCGGTGTGACATGGGCTGGGTGGGCTGGAGTTTAATTGGGTCCAAAGAGCCAAAGGCAAGGTGTGATGGAGGTGTATGAGATTGGGTCTGTTTGTCAAGGCCCAATAGTTGAGTCAAAGGGTCCAGAAAAGGTGAATTATGTTGGGCCTGGGTGTCAAGGCCCAAAGTGGGCAAAGGGCCCAGTTGAGCTGAGGGAGTTATGGGTGGAGGAGAAAGGGCCACGTCGCTCCCTACCCTATCCACATCAAGCAGCTGGCGGTATTTGGGGAAATCAGATCCGGGCAACGGAGCGGTGTCGGCGGCGGTTCGGACTGCAAGCAGACCCTCCTGAGAGCACCCGATGAGTGTCCCGATGGCAGGTTGGGCTAGCTGGTCAACAGAACCCAGTTTATCAAAGGTCGACGGCGGGCCGAGAAAAGGTCGGCAAATCTCTTCTATTTCGGCGAGGCAGCCCACTCCAGCGGAGGGCTGAGGGGAAGCGACGCTCCCAACGCCTGTCAGTGGCGAGACTATCCCGGTGCCACCGAAAGAAGAGGTCGTCTTCTTCCTTTTGTCAAAAGTTGCGGTGAGTTTAGAGCGAAAGCGGCCATGGATCTTGGCCAAGTTGCCGGCTGAGATGGTGCCTGAGAGAGAATCAACGGTAGAGACCAAGAGATCCGACCAAGGTCGTCAGGCTGACGGCGGCACCGAGGAGGTCGGCGCTCGGGGGGAAAGGGAGGGAGCCATGGGGAACGATATGAAGGGGGATTCGTCGGCCCAAAATGGCGGCGCGCCGCCGCCGGTGGCGGGGACCGCCGGTTCTAGGCGGTGGCAGATGGCTGGGGGAGGGTGGGGCGAGGAAGGGTGAGGCGGAGGGGTAGGGCTAGAGAGAGAAAAGAGGAGAGAGGTGAGAGCTTATTATCTTTCTTTCACGAGGACCTTGACTTTTTCTAAGATCTATATAAACATTTCATACATGAACATAGAACATTCCATGACTTTTGCCTGAACATGAACATTCATTGCGTTGCTTTGAGAACTTACACTTTAACTTGACTTGCATGAACCATGACTTATTTCATAAAATAAACTTTGCATAGCGGAAGCTTTTAAAACATAATTATCATAAACATAAAAACATGTGACCACCCTCGCCATCGCTCCTTTGCCAGCTCGCCAAAAACCTGGGTGTGGAAAACAAATGGGGTGAGCATTTCTACTTACTCCGTGAGAGATCCCTCTACTTTATCATCCTAATCAACTATAAAGCATGAAATCGTTTTCGTATACTCCACATAATCATGAGCTCCCGACGAGTGGTGACCCACAAGTCGAAAGACTTTCTTGCTTCTACAACACTATTAGACAACTAAACACTAGAGTCTTTGCATGCAGGCGATTACATTCTTGTCACACTCCCACCACTCATCAAACTTCTTATACCACTTTATGGTGGTGGAAGAACAATGCCTCTCGCAGATGGCACGGCCAAATAGGCTGGATGAGAGTACCTTTCAATAGGTTGAACGAAGACAGCCTTTCACTAGGCTCCGTACAGTCTTATCGACAGGGACAACAGTTCGAAGAGTGCACCAACGAAGGCTACACATAATCACTTACACCCTCTAACCCTAGCACTTAGCTACCCTCTAGAGTTATAGTCCGTGAACCTTGGTACTGCAACAATCGACTTGCTCGAATGTTGGAACATTGTATAAACATGGGTACTATGCAAGCTACTTAACTTCATTCATAGCATAGATAATTAAAGACGATTAATAAAGTAGAACTTCCCCCACCTTTTCAGTAGAATGCTCGGCTTAGACTTGAACTTGACTTTGAAAGAAACTCGAGGGCTCGACTCCTCGCAAAACTACATTCATTGGGGTCATGTCTTGGCGTCTTAACATGGAATTTATTCTTATACTTATACTTATACTTATACATATAATCATACATAAGCTTTAGAAAAACTTTGCTCGCTTGGCTTCGCCTTGCTTGCATTCTTTTGAAAACATTCTTATTTTAAAGCATTTGGACAATTGAACTCTTAGCTTGCTTGCCTAAGGACACCTTTTAATCATCTAAGGTTCATCATGATCTCACTCAATGCTTTACAGCTCATTCATGTCACATAAGCATGCTTAATAAACATAAGACTCACTTAAACAATTACACTTAGTCCTTAACACGTGCTGCATTTTTAAAACGAGCATATCTTTCAACATACAAGTCGCATTAACATGATTCAAGTCTCATATTGCTCCTAAGACATGGTACTACAACTTTTAATTTATCACTCAAAAGCAAATAAGTTCATATACATGGTCCAAAACCAGCAAACATTCAAAGCTAAAATGCTGTCCAGAAATTTAAAATAAATTCATGCGCAGTTTTACGAAAAAAGGTATCATTCACTACTCGGACCATATTTTTGCTTGATTCCAGAACCACATGAAAGATAACACATAGAACTACAATTTCAATTAAGACTTCAGATTCATTTGAGCATTATCATATCATAAACACACAAAACATCCAAACCTAACTGCAGCCAGATTTAAGAAAAACTGCTCGCGCAGTCAATTTTGTAAAAATTTAAATCAAAATTGCATGATTCCAAAGCTCACGTAAACACAACTGAACGAACTACATATCATATGAATAACTCGAAAACCAAAAACACAATCTCAGGGGCCTAAACTGCTCCCGAACAGACAGCACGAAAACATCAATTACACATGAAATCATACCAATTTTATCCGAACTTCATATCATCTCGAAAGCAACCTAAAGCATGGGTTCTAGGCGCGTTCATCACATAATAAAACTGATCAACAATACATCCATTGACAACAACTAACCCTATTCTCATATCATTCAATCAATTCTTTCGGAAGCTCGGCAAGGCTCCGACCAATTCCAATTCATCATATAACTCAAAATTATTTACTCGGACCTTAAGCAAGAATACGAGGTTCAATTATCAAGTCTTAACACATTAATAATTCTTACGTAACTTAATCGAATTCAAAAATAACAGTCCAAAAGGGTAGGCAATAGGTTTTACCGCTCGGAAAAAGGCTAACGGTTCGAAAGAGGGCTCGGTTGAACTTGGCCGTGTACGTGGAGGGGCTGTCCGTGGCTGAGGTACGATGGCTGCTCGACGAAGGGACGTCGGCTACGGTTGACGCTCCGACGAACTCGACGGGGCTCGACGGCTACGATGGGTACTCCGACGGAACTCCTCGGGTCCCGACAGCGATGGAGCTACGATGGTGATGGTTGCTTACGGTGGGGACTCGCGGAGAGGGAGGAGGACGACGGTGTTGCGCGTCGATGACTGGGACCTGTGGCGGCGATGGAGGGCCTGTGGCGGGGCTCGACGTTGAAGACGATGGTGGATGACCGGTGGTCGATCGTTGGACTGCTCGCGATGGGAGTGGCGGAGATGGGCTGCTGCTCGCTGCTATAGGACGATGATGGTGGTGATCGATGATGAAGGCTGTTGCTTCGATGATGATGAAGATTGATGGCTGGAGACGATGGGGATGGTGATCGATGATGAAGGCTGTGATGATGATGATCGGTGGAGGTGACGAGAAGGGAAAAAAATATAAAAACGTGAGAGAGAGGGAGAGAAGAGAGGGAGTGCCGAGAGACATGAGAGATATTTAATGTGTGGGATTGGTACCGTATATCACAAGAGTTCTTGCACAATAGAACTAGGTAATTGATATAGGCTAGGACTCTTATTGCTTGGATGAGGAATAAAACATCGTGAAGTCTTGAGCTTTCATCTGGCTTAGGAAAATTGGACTGTTATTTGAGCTCAATTTATCATCCTAATAATTATTATCTTCATTACTACATTAAAATTATATTAATTAAATTAAATCATTTCATAGTTAATAATTATATCATTATTATTGCATTAATACTTAGGAAAATTAAATAGATGAGGACATCTAAATAATTCCCTTTTTAATCATTAACTTGATAAATAAATGAGTGTGGACCTCACTTAATTATCACATAAAATCGAGCTTACAATAAAAATAAAAATAACTTTATAAATCATTAAATTAAACATAAATAATATCCATGAAAATAATACTTAAGCATAAAATAAATGACATGAGTTTGGGGTGTTACATCATGCTTCACCTAAGTCTTTCAATTCGAACTGCTTAGACAACCACACATTTACGTCTGATAACTCATTTTTACTATTTCTAATAAGAAGTATGCCATCTATGCAAAGCACAAGAAACACCACCACACTCTCACTGATTTTTTGGTACGCAATGCTCATCCGGACATTGAGTGAACCAGTACGACTGGATCACCTCATCAAACCAGATGTTCGAAGATCTCAAAAATTGTTCAGTCCATAAATAGACCGATTAAGCTTACACACTAGATGCTCATGACCCTTAGCAATTAATCTCTATGGTTGTTGCATATAAATGTCCTCCTGAAGGTTTCTGTTATGGAAATCCGTCTTGACTTCTATATGTCATACCTCATAATCCATATGAGCCGCTACAACCAAGAGAATCCGAATGGAATTAAGCATAGCTAGTGGCAAAAAGGTCTCATCATAATCTATACCCTCTTTTTGGGTATAACCTTTCGCAACAAGCCTAGCTTTAAAGGTTTCCACCTTTCCATCAAATCTCCTCTTTCTCTTATAGACCTATTTGCATCCAATGGGTCGTACCCCATTGGATGGTTCTACTAGATCTCAGACCTGATTGAAGTCCATTGACCCCATCTCAGCTTTCATTGGAAGATTCCATGGATCTGCATCCTTATCTTGAACTGCCTCGTTGTAGGTCCTTGGGTCCGATTCTAGGTCTCTTGGAACTGAGTCCGATGACTCTCCATGACCTATCCATTGGTCGAATTGCATAGAAGCCCTCCCACTACGACGAGGTACTATCTGCACTGGTACACTCTCAGTGTGTCGTGTTTTAGTATTATGTGATGTATCTACTTGCGCATTCGGTGGGGAACTATCGACTTCACTCCTCAACTCCTCTATGACAAGTCTACTCAAGAGATTGTGATTCATAATATAGTCTTCTTCCAGGAATCTAGCTTTCTTACTATCGATCACCTTATGATCCTCGGGACTATAAAATAATCCATATTTCGTTCACTTGGGATAGCCAAAGAACACTCGTGCTTCCGAACATTTCTCCAATTTGCCAGGTTCCTGCACTAACATATGTGAGGGCTACCCCAAACTCGAAATTGTGACACAATGGGCTTGCGCCCTTTCCACATCTCATAAAGAGTAGTCTCAACTGACTTCGATAGAACCATGTTCAGAATATACGACACTGTTTCTAACTCCATACCCCAAAACAAATATGGTAACCTTGAATAACTCATCATTGACCTAACCATCTCTATAAGTGTCCTAATTCTTCTCTCTGCAACCCAGTTCTGCTGGGGCGTGTTGGGTGCAGTCAATTAGGATTCAATCTCAGCTTCTGATAGTATGTCTTGAACTCTCGAAAGAGGTATTCGCCACCTCGATCAGATCGAAGCGACTTGATGCTCTTACCATGAAGCTTCTCCACAACTGCCCAATACTCATTGAATTTCTCAAAGCAACTAGACTTGTGTGCAACAGGTAAATGTACCCAAATCCCGATCAATCATCAATGAAAGAGACAAAAAACTCGTAACCATCTCCAGCTTAGATCGACATAGGACCACACAAATCAGAATAAATCAATCTTAGCACTTCTGGGCTCTTATACCTCTTTGTCGAAAATAACCTCTTTGTCATCTTACCTTCCAGGCACAATTTGCAAGTTGGATAATGATCTTCTAATGGACCCAGATGTCCACTAGATACCAACTTTTGAATCCTCTTAAGGTTGATGTGCCCAATTCTAAGGTGCAAAAGATATGTTTGATTCATCGAAGACTCATTCCTCTTATTAGAGTTTAGTCAAGATAATATTCAATTCAGATTGTTGCACTGCGGGATAGTTTGCTTTAAGAAAATACAAATTGCCAACTAACGAACCAGAACAAATTAAATGATTTCTATAATGAATAGTAACCAAGTTGTCAAACGTAAATGAAAAACCACCCAAAACAAGATTAGAAACTGAAACAAGGTTCTTTCTAAAATTCAGAACATAAAGGCAATGTCTCAAAACCAAACTACTACTATAAAAAGATAAAGTAACGTCTCCCACTGCAACAGCTGCCACTTTCGTGGCATTGCCCATGTAAACGGTGATCTCTCTCTCTCCTTAAGTCGACTGGTTTCCTGGAACCCCTGCAAAGAATTGCAGATATGATAAGTGGCTCAGTATATACACACCAGGTTGTGGCAGATACAACCGCTAAACATGTTTCTACGACGTTAATAAAAGAGTTACCTTTCTTGAGGAGAGGGCAGTCGACCTTCCATTGTCCTAACTTGTTGCACTTTTGGCATCTTCCTTTCGGTTTCTTTGCCACAGCTAGAGCACCCTGTGGCTTCGCCTTTCCTGCAGTCTTCATTCTCTTCCTGCCGTTGTTGTTGTAGCAAATTATTTTTATTTTACCGAGCACCGAATCAAGTGATTCATTTCCCGGGTCGATCTCTCGAGGAAGACGGTTCGAAATCTAGAACTGGTGTCGAAATCACAGGAATATAAAATAACTCCTAAACACTCTAATCAAGATAGGTTGGAAAAATTATCAACTAAGAAATAACAAAAGACGATAATCTAACTAAAAATATAAACGATAAAAAGATAAATGAGCTAGAGAATTGGGAATAATCACTTCCGGTTCTATATACATTTAACGACAATCAATAGCTCGGTTAAGTGGTTCGACTAACTAACTCATTTAGCGGTTTAATCTCACTAACTCTCGTAATATGAGGATAAACATAAAAGAGCACATTAACGAAACAATTAACACATAGACAATACGTTTCCGAACATGTCTACTCTAAACGAGCCAAGTTCCACATAAATTAACACATCGATTATTTCTACGACTCCTCTCCATTCGGTTCTACAAATCGCAATTCATAGAATTAACAAACTCTCACTCAACAAATCAAACTTCAATCACAAATCAAATTGTCACTCTTTGAGTATTTCGACAAATTAACCTAAATGTCACTCTTAAGTTATAAAAATTTATCACGTGTGATTTTATCAATTCACAATTAAAACAACTCTCCAAGATTGAGCTATCGTCATGCACATAAACGAGATTAAACCGGAAAGATCATTCCCTACCCCTAGCTATAGGATTAGCTACTCATACTTGATTCAACACAACAAAATATTTCTTCAAATTCAACCATTATTCATGAATTAAACAAGAAGAGAACTTACATTTAATCTCAATCCAAGTGTTGCATTCAAATACAAGCTTCCTCCTTAATACAAAATGAAGAAAAATACAATAAGAAGAAAAGAAAATAAAAGAAGAAAAGAAAAAGAGGGAAGGAAGGGGAAGAACCCCTCCTTCTTCAATGCATGGAAGGTGAAAATGAGGAAGAAAAGGATGATCTTCAAGCTTGGAAATGCTCCCCTTTTATAGCCAAATGATCCCCCTTCTTGCTTAAGATTAATAGCTGAAAATGTCACTTTGTGGTTCTTTCACGCCATTGAAGAAGATTGAAGAGATTGGGTACCAACCATCACTAAAAATGAGCTTAAAATCATAAGTTGGCAGAAAAAGGGGTAGTAGCGCCGCTACTAGGGGTTAGCACCGCTACTATGCCGATAGAGGAAAGATTGCCCCCGGTACTTAGCTAGCGTCGCTACTGTGTCGACAGCTTGCATCTCATCACGGTTTTCGCTTGTTCGGGCTCGTTTGGACTCGGAATTGAGTTTTGTTTTTTCTATGCGTAGCTAACGAAATTCTCTATCCAATGATGCTTGCAAACCACACTTTTGCCCAGAATACAAATTTTGTGGAATTTCCAACCTTTAAAGGGTCGGTAACTTGCTCAACTTTACATTTCGGCCCCGTTTGGATTCATCCGAACTCTAAATCGAATTCCGCTTTTTCTCACTTGTCGCCAACTAACTTATCTAGTTATTTCTTATTGAATGGTCGAGTTCCGAGCTTAATCCAATCCTCGCGGGGTTTTTGATCTGCACACCAAAAACAAGAAAAAAACTGGAAAAATACACGAAAAACACATAAAAACCAAAATAGATCAAAACACATAATAAATCATAAAAATAAATAAAAACCAATAAAAAGTCTTAAAATGAGAGGAAAAGAAGAACAAAACAATAACGAAAAATGCGACAAAAATAGTACAAACAACTCCCCCGCCCTTAACTCTTTGCTTGTCCTCAAGCAAACAAAACAACAAGCAATTCGAGAAGAAGGATCGAAAAGTCCAAAGTTAATAATCATGCGAAATGAAACTCTCGTCTTTCTCCGGTTATCCATAAAACTCAACTCAAATTTGAAAACACGTTTACCACAAAATGAGTTCAAACGAAACAAAAACTCGTCCTAAGTCATTTTACAAATGATTACTTGATTCAAACTTCTTTTTTACAAATACACGTGCAAAAAGCTAAAAACGGTTTACACAATATTTAGGAAATAATAAGAACCAAACCAACAAGTCAAATTCCCTCTTTTTATTATTTTTAAGATCAATCACTCAGCCTTAAAATAACAAATGAGAGTTGTTAGGACGATCATTACCTAGGTTTACCCTCAGGGTTTGTCCCGGAGTGTCCTAGGCCGGTTTTTTCAAGTTTCCTAGACCGATTTCCCGGGCTCATTATCTTATTCCACAAAATGGACCGAAACAATAGGAGCCTAATTCGTACTTCCTTGTGAACTCACATCTTATTCACACATTTTTTTTAGAGGGATGGTAACACAAGGATACATCATGAATATAATAACATGAACATCACAATTCAATCAAGACGTAACAAAAGTGTATAGCATAACACGTTAACAACAATCAAGCATAAGGCAAGATTATTTCAAGATCACTAATCGAGAATAAACAAGGGACAAAACAATTTTTCGAACACAATTGTGGTTTCCAATGTCAACAATCTTCATTTAATTTTAAGGGAACCGTCCAATTCATCAAGTACATTGAACATGATAATTATCAATGAGACCAAACGACAATCCAAACTAACCACTTAGCCGTTTTGACTTGAAACAAACATTAAGCTTCATATGGGGAAATTGACACAAACACACACCTAAAATGAAAACGACGCCTAAGCATGCATAATTATGAGATTACTCCCCCACACTTAAAACAAAGCAATGTCCTCATTGCTTGACCAAAAAGCATAGGAAAGAACACACAATCACACAAACTCATGCGATGAACATGAACTAAGAAATCAAACACACAAGAACACAAATAAGAGAAAAAAAAAAAAAAGAAAAAGATGTGCAAACCGAAGATGTATCAAGTCGAGTAAGTCTTTCCATATGAAACGTTTGCTCATGCTCAACATGGGCGTTCAGCTCAGTCTATGCCGTAACCTGCAAGTTCGCTCCTGCCAAAAAAATCACAAAACTCCAAAACTCCCATTATTCAAAAATAAAAGAAAAAGCATCAACGAAACACACAAGAAAGCAATAAACGAAAATTGGGTTGCCTCTCAAGAAGCGCTTGTTTAACGTCATTAGCTTGACGAAACCTGTACAAATCAGTCGGGGTCCAAAAAGAAGTGACAATCATGCCATGCCTTCGTATTCTCGAGAAGCGGCAGCATGGGAAGAGTGGCAAGACCAAGGATATGGTGGGCTCGAGCGGCAATATTCTTGTGGAACCGAGCGTAAACACCAAGGATGGCAACGAAGCGACCCAGATCTCTTCTCGACAAACCTCCACATTCATTCTCCCGAAATACGAGAATGTCTGTGGAGCATGTCGAGCTAAATGGGGCCTTCCCGACGGTGCGGAGAGATGGCTCGAGTGAGGGACTCTCGAATTCGGGCACAGGAGTTTCCTCCATCACAATATTATCCTCAATCTCTGAGAGCACATCCTCCTCTTCTTCAGTCTCGCCCTCGTGGATTTTGCATTCAATCTCGACGGACTGAGCGCATTCTATTATGCCGTCAAGCTTCACCACCAACCGAGTGCAAACAACCTCCACATTCTCTAATCGAGCTGTTTGGGCCGACATACGAGCAAGAATGAGATCGAATTTTTCATCATCCGTCAAAGCATTCCCCCGAAGTTCATTTTGTATGAGGGAATCGGGGGAAAAATTGTAAGCTCGATCCTCCAAGACTCGAATGCGTTCCGCTAGGTTCTCGACTTCGGCCTCCAGAATTTTCGTTTGGGCGGCTTAGGAGGTCAGAAAATCGAGAACCCGATCAAGCTTAGCATCGTCATTCGAGGAGTCCACGGGGAAATCATATGGTTGCTTGAACGGTAACGGATACCACGGTTGCTCATAAGAGTAGGCACATGGTTGGCCATACTCCCACGAACCATAGCTCAACCCATTATTCCAGTGAAGGGTTTGAGAGGAGGGGAAAATGTTGCTCCGGTTTATTGCCATTTCTGTTCAATATACCTGCACGCAAGAACAAAACAACTACGCGAAGCCACGAAAAGAAAGTAAAAGAAAAGAGAACAAAAACGAAAACAAAGAGACAAACAAAGATGCGGCAAAGAACACGAACACAAAAACACAAAATAAAGAGAAATACAGAAAATAAAATCAAACACCAACACTAAATATCCTACTTGCCTTCCCCGGCAACGGCGCCAAATTTGTTGTAGCAAATTATTTTTATTTTACCGAGCACCGAATCAAGTGATTCGTTTCCCGGGTCGATCTCTTGAGGATGACAGTTCGAAATCTAGAACTGGTGTCGAAATCACAAGAATATAAAGTAACTCCTAAACACTCTAATCAAGATAGGTTGGAAAAATTATCAACTAAGAAATAACAAAAGACGATAATCTAACTAAAAATATAAACGATAAAAAGATAAATGAGCTAGGGAATTGGGAATCACTTCCGGTTCTATATACATTTAACGACAATTAATAACTCGGTTAAGTGGTTCGACTAACTAACTCATTTAGCGGTTTAATCTCACTAACTCTCGCAATATGAGGATAAACATAAAAGAGCAAACTAACGAAACAATTAACACATAGACAATACGTCTCCGAACATGTCTACTCTAAACGAGCCAAGTTCCACATAAATTAACACATCGATTATTTCTACGACTCCTCCCCTTTCGGTTCTACAAATCGCAATTCATAGAATTAAAAAACTCTCACTCAACAAATCAAACTTCAATCACAAATCAAAGTGTCACTCTTTGAGTATTTTAACAAATTAACCTAAATGTCACTCTTAAGTTATAAAAATTTATCACGTGTGATTTTATCAAATCATAATTAAAACAACTCGTCAAGATTGAGCTATCGTCATGCACATAAACGAGATTAAACCGGAAAGATCATTCCCTACCCCTAGCTATAGGATTAGCTACTCATACTTGATTCAACACAACAAAATATTTCTTCAAATTCAACCATTATTCATGAATTAAACAAGAAGAGAACTTACATTTAATCTCAATCCAAGTGTTGCATTCAAATACAAGCTTCCTCCTTAATACAAAATGAAGAAAAATACAATAAGAAGAAAAGAAAATAAAAGAAGAAAAGAAAAAAAGGGAAGGAAGGGGAAGAACCCCTCCTTCTTCAATGCATGGAAGGTGAAAAATGAAGAAGAAAAGGATGATCTTTAAGCTTGGAAATGCTCCCCCTTTATAGCCAAATGATCCCCCTTCTTGCTTAAGATTAATAGCTGAAAATGTCACTTTGTGGTTCTTTCACGCCATTGAAGAGGATTGAAGAGATTGGGTACCAACCATCACTAAAAATGAGCTTAAAAATCATAAGTTGGCAGAAAAAGGGGTAGTAGATCCGCTACTATGGGTTAGCGCCGCTACTATGCCGACAGAGGAAAGGTTGCCCCCGACGTTACTTAGTTAGCGCCGCTACTGTGTCGACAGCTTGCATGTCATCACGGTTTTCGCTCGTTCGGGCTCGTTTGAACTCAGAATTGTGTTCCGTTTTTTCCTACGCGTAGTTAACGAAGCCCTCTATCCAATGATGCTTGCAAACCACACTTTTGCCCAGAATACAAATTTTGAGGAATTTCCAACCTCTAAAGGGTCGGTAACTTGCTCAACTTTACATTTCAGCCCCGTTTCGATTTATCCGAACTCGAAATTGAATTCTGCTTTTTTCACTTGTCACCAAATAACTTATATAGTTAGTTGTTCTTGAATGGTCGAGTTCCCAGCTTAATCCAATCCTCACGGGATTTTTGACCTGCACACCAAAAACAAGAAAAAAAGGGGAAAAATACACGAAAAACACATAAAAACCAAAATAAATCAAAACACATAATAAATCATTAAAATAAATAAAAACCAATAAAAATTCCAAAAATGAGAGGAAAAGAAGAACAAAACAATAACGAAAAATACAACAAAAATAGTACAAACACTTGTGAGGCCTGGAAGATCCAGTCTGCTCGGTGACTAGCACCTGAGGGTTCTGCTGACTGAAGCTCAGCTAACAGTTCTAGAAGATTTATATGCATCTTGTGCATGTTGTAGTTCAACCGGAATTGATCAAAGTCTTCGGCAGAGACTGGAGCATAATATTAGCTGGGTTTTCCCGTCAATAAAACCTTCTATAACCTCAAGCTCATTGAGCTGCGCCATAACCCTTAGAGCATGATCCCTTACGGGTGTGTCCTCGGCCATGTGCGTACTCATCAAAGCACTCCCTAGACTGATGGCTAAACAAATTCCTGAGATTGAGAAATATGTATGCCGTAGTGCCCATAGACTAATGCTGATATTGAAGAACATTCGACATAAATGCCAGAATATAACACTTCGCCAACTCGTTAGCCTTCTTCCACCGGGAATACTTCCTTTTTCTCTTGTTTAAGAGAATCGGCCGCGGGCTCTGTCAAGCAAGCCTCATTGATCGCAAACTTATACCCCTCAGCAGTCAACATAATGTCTAAGTTCCTCTTCCAATCAATGTAGTTGGGACAAGACAGATGACGGATTGAACGACATGATGAATATAACCTGAGGATCATGAAAATAATTTTACAAATTAAACATTTCAAATTTAAATGTTAACATTGATATCTTCAAAACAAAATTAACTTAAATTCACCGACATCTCAAAACATAATGAGTAATGAAGGAAACGAGGGTAACCCTACATACTCAACATTCGCCAGAGAAGGGATTTTCAAGAACTCATTAACTTCCATAAGTCAAATCCAAATTCTTGACGAATGAAATTAACAGTCGGTCTCTGTTTGGCCATTCAATAAAAGTCAGGGATCCGATGGGGGTTAATGAGATTAATGGCATTCTAAGTGAATCTCATTTATCGATCCTAAGGTCATCAATTTTTATTATACGTCCCCCGATGGGAGGCCCGTACGTTCTCATCAGACTTCCTATAATCGTCTAATTAGAAATTCGTCCTAGTACTTTCCTATAATTAATTTTAGTGATGTCACCCGAGGGGGAGCCCATACTTCAATTGATTGATTTACCAACAAATTAGGAATGGAGGCCTTAGGAATTTTGAAATTAACGTTAATGTAAAATCCATTCTCAAACTTAGTATCATTTAAATGAGGATTTTTCAATATTTATGCAATTCTAAATTAATCCCATGAAAAAGCAATAATTAGTTAACATGCATAATAATTCATGCAAATTAATTCCATGCAAAAGAAATAATTAATTAATACGCATAAATAATTAATTAATTAATTAAATGGCATAATAGATTTAAATAAATAAATCTATTATTATGACCATTAATTATTTATTTTTTGCCAGAATGATAGAGGTACTATATAACTAAAGACCGCACAAAGTGCGAAGAGAAGCAGCCAAAGGCTGAATAGTACAACCAAAGACTGAAAAACTAGGAGGCAGATCCAAAGATCGCCTAGAGCCTAGCAACACTAGAATAATGGACTCACCACATACTAACCAACAACACAAACAAAAACAAAAACTAAAAAAGATCCCACCAGGATAATACCCGAGTGTCCGATCCCAATAGGATAATAACGGACCATTAATTATTGAGTCTCCTGAAACAAGCAAACCTTATCAGTTTCTTTCCTTGTTCAGGTGGAACTCTCAGTGTAGTAGAATTCTGATAGATATTGTATTTCTTGTCCGACAAGAAAACCGTCGCATCAGAGGACAACCTAGCTGATCCTTTCACGAAGAGTTTGCCGGAGAAGGTCTTCGTCAAACACTTGGAAGAATGGGAGCCAGGTGTATGGTCATAGGATCGACATAAGTCTTTTAGAATAACGGATTGATAGGACTATACTTGTCAAAACGAAAGCCTTGAGTATAAGTGGGAGATTGTAAGTGTTATATACTAAAAGCTTGGCTTTGGATAATATTACACTTTTAACCTTTATGAATGAGAATCATGTTTGATTAAACAAGTTCGATGTTCTGTTGTTTTACATTTAGATAGAATGGGTCATCATCGGGTGAACAGAAGATCATTCTGTAAGTTACTTGGGAAACAAGAATTAATGGTTCACAACTTAGATGGAAATGAACACCCCATCTGAATGGTTGTAGTGTCAACCGTATAGTTGGTCTTGACTGATTTGTTGCACTAGTACATTTATGTATTAAACAGGATCCCAGAGAGGAGAAGTTCGTTTTATACTAATCGTCGTAAATGAACTAGGCATCGACTAATTACTGCATTCTCTTAACTTGTAAGATATTAAACATGCATATATATATGCAGTACTTATTACTTGGATTCACTTATGTGAGGTTCAGTTCGCTAGACTAATATTCTTACTATGTTGGGTAATATTGTTGTATGTATGATGTGCTGTTAGGATATTTACGATAACCATGTGCGTTAGTTTGATGATGTCTCCAAAGTGAGTTCATGAAAGATTATTACGCTAAACCCTACAGGTGGATTAAACTTCGGCATAATAATAATATGATTAACGAGCGCTAGCATTAGTAATATAATATAATAATTAATTCCTGAGTATCAGTATCGAATTAATTAATGGACATTATATCTTAAACATGAGGATGTAATTTGGGTAATTATTATTGGAGTCTCAAAAGTAATTCGGGCTTGGAAAAAGGAGTGCAACAATATTATGTTAGTGGGCCGTAATATTAAATAAGTAATTTGAGGAGTGGGTCAGCCCACAGTTAATCCATTACATAAGAAGCCCTATTTCTATTCACCTAAGGATCTCTACTGTATATACATCATTAAGCTCATGAAAAAGAGAAGAAGAGATCAGAATTCTCCTACGTGTGAAATATATCACACGCACGCCTTCTCTCTCTCTCTCTCTCTCTCTCTCTCTCTCTCTCTCTCTGTGTGTGTGTGTGTGTTCGAGCTTTATCTTCTTCTTGTTGCTCCACCGGTACAAGTTGAAGTGGTGTAAGAGTGATACAATAGAAGATCTTGAAACCGAGACATCGTGATCATCTATCGGAGTTGACGAACCACGACCCAAAGGTCGTGATCCGCCAACCCCACCTGCCGCCGCGAGGAGCTGAGCCGCCACCGACTCTGTGACTGACGCTGGCGATGCCACCGCAGCCGTCCGACGAGCTTGATCCATCAATCCCATCCAGACCGTGATCCCGGCATCCCTGTGACGTGTTGTTCGCGGTCATCCAAAATCCGACACATTCAGAAAATTTTAAGCCGTAAGTTTTCTACGTCAAAACTTTAGATCTGTTGCGCATAGGTTTATGTTTGCTATTTAATTTGTGACTTGTACTTAAGGGATCCTCATAGATCCCAACATCTTTCACGCTTTAGCCACTGAGAACACATTCTGTTGGGGGCTTGACCGCAAGTCTCAATGCGATTATGTTGTACGGTCTCTGGCACATGTAAACTCCAATCTTGGACATGAAATAGGTTTGACTTGATTTAGATAAATCATTCATTTTATTATATTCAAACTCTTGCCTTGGTGCTGCCTCTACTCGATGAGTCTTTGAACAGCTCCGGTCGCCCCGTTTCAGAGGTCAAGAAGGAAAATTGAAAGGAGAACTGGAGACTGACTGAACTCAGCACGACCTGACCCAAAAGCTCTAAACAGATGACCTTTGCCAATGGGATGATCTCAAGATAAAGGATATGGAGCTCGAGCCAGAGGTTGCTCGGCGTCAAGAGGATGTGGAGAGTGCCTCCATCGTTACCTCATGGAGGGCCCGACAGCTACTTTTCTTGATGAACATCGGCAAGATGTTTCTAGAGGAAAACTGTGATTAGGTGATCGAGGACTATCTAAAGTTTACCGCCTTCTTTCACAAGAGCTTGTCACTTGTAGTGGAGCACTACACTATATGCCTGAACTAGGCCAATAAATAGGCTCGTGCTCTAGACTTCAATGGTACATGTGACCGCAAGGCCATCTGGTAGGCTCTGCTTAATTACCTCTCTAACTTTGAAGCCGATGCTACTCTACCTCTGGAGCATGCCTAGTGGTTGGAAACTTTGGCTCGGACTCTCTTACGTTCGACCTTCTTGAAAAAACTTTTCGACCTCCCCAAGTTGGGTGTCACTCCCATTCTTTGCATTTCTCTATCTCTAAGGGAATCGTCAATGAATTCAATGGACCCCGTTGCTTCAGGGGTTGATGCTCATCCTTTCGAGTCAACCCTCACTGCCCCCGAGCCAACCCTGACTGTTGATCTAAGCTCCTTCACCTAAAAGGCTTCTAATGTGCTGAAGTAGGCTTGTAATTTACTGATGTAATATACTTTTTGAACTTTTGTTTTATGATCGACCTTATAACTTTCCGTTAGTTGTTTAATGAAATGTGTGCTTAGATTTCAGAATTCATGTTCGTCTTTATAATCGACCCACCACTGAGGTCTTATAACCATAAAAGTTTTCCAAGCAAGAAGTACACCAAGTGAATTGCCAATTTGATCGGTCTACTATTGAGGTCTCCAAAATTATACCCATAATAATTTTTTCAGCATAAGAAATTACACAAAGGGAATTACCAATTAAACCCACTAAGGCCTCCAATTTTTTGTTATGATAACCCAATATTTTAGTAGAAGTTTAACTAATTACTCGACCTGCCATTGAGGTCTCTATAATTGAATCCATATTTGAAAATTTTTCGACTTCGATCTTGAAATCCTTATGGTTAATCAGCCTCCCGCTGAGGTCGTAGGATTTGATATTATGATTTGTGCTTCTTCCTGATCGAGTTGTCATCAAGACTTGGAATAGGTATGGATCTTTTGCCCTCTAATTTTTTTGTGACCCAGTTCTATGATTGACCACCTAGCCAGAAGGCCTTAATTGTTATGGGTTTTTCCTTGAACACTTGCCCGACCTGCCGCTATTGTCATTCAAACAAGTGATCACCCAGCTCGAAAGTCTAAATCATTGTGGACTTTGCCTTGAACACTTGTCCAACCGACCACTAGAGTCATTCAAACAAATAACCACCAATCCCGAAAGCCTTAATCATGGTAGATTTTGCTTTGAACACTAGCCCAACTCGCCACTGGGGTCGTTCAAACAATTAATCACCCAGCTCGAAAGCCTTAGTCATGATGGATTTTACTTGGAGCAATTGCCCAAACCCGCCACTGGGGTCGTTCAAACATGCGACCATCAAACACGAAGGCCTTAATCATGATGGATTTTTTTTTTCGACCTTTCACTTTGTTTTTATTCGAAAGTGTCATGCAAGATATATGGTAAGATATATCATTTATTTGGAAAGTGAATTTTTGGAGGGAACGATTTTTTTTTTTTAATTGGTTGTGCTATATTGCTCAAGTTTGAATTTCAAAGTCTAAAAACTGAACTGTCTAATTCCATCACCTACTAAAGGTTAGTTTCTCAAGATTTCCCTCTTTAAATCTGATATATCAAATCATTACGCATAATTCCTGAATTCTCTCTCATATACACCTCTGAAATCGTAATTTCCATCTGCAGACCTTTTGTTTCCGTAACTTCTCTCTCTAAAATCACAAACCATACCGAGAATCAAGCAAAAATTCATGAAGTCGAAAAAGAATGCTCTTAAACCATCTAGAAGGTCGGAGTACGGAAACACCTTCCAACACAGTAAACTCTGACATGCCTGTGGAGAACCAACAACCTGTTCAGACCTGAGTTTCTCCAAGCCCATAAAAGTCCTCTACGTCCAAGGTGGTTGCATCTGAGGGCGTTGGACAAAAATATGTTGAAGTTGGCTTATTTCCCTCGGCTTCCAAGTCTCAAAAGAAACATAAAGAATTCAAAAGGGCATGTTGAGCCTGAAACCAAAAAAGCGAAGAAGGCAAAGAAATCTGCTATTGTCGATGAACCTCTTGTGGTTCATGTTCCTTCACCCATGTTTGGTGGAGAATCGTCACTTGACACAAATGACGTTGCTGATTCTGCTGAAAAGAAGATTGATACTTTTGTTGGTGAAGATGGATCTGAAAAAGAAAAGTATGTTGATGGTGCACTTGGTGATGACAACGCAATGTCACCTGCAGTGCGAGCCGAGCCGAAAGATGATGATGAGGACAATGGTGATAAGTCCTTTGGTGGTTGATAACGTTTTTTCTCACCAATTATATTCCTCTTTATCTGAATCTCGTTATTATGATTTCTTTTCTCAAATGAAATTTCGCTCTGAGCGAACTATTGTCAGTGCCCATTTTGAAAAGCTTGGTTTGGTGGAACTTTTGAAAAAAGTTGGCTTGAAAAAATCCATTATGTCTGTTGGAAAGTTTTTTCCTAAGTTGGTTGCTGAATTTTACTCCAACTTGTCCCCTTCTGTGTCCAATCCTGACTCTGTGAAGTTTCAAAAAATGTTTGTTCGAAACAGTATTGTCTTATTTTCTCCGTCTGTGATAAATTTTGTCTTGGGTCTTGCTGAAAGTTCTTTTTTGCCTCCTCTATCTGATAATCTTAATGAAATTTCTTTTATAGTGACTGGTGAGCAACTTAACAAATGGGTTGCACCTTAGCAATTTGTAAAGAGTTTCACCTCTCAAGCAAATGCGCTGTAAAAGATTGGGTCCTTGAAGTGGACACCTACCTCTCAAATGCAGTTTGTGACTCCCATCCAAGCTTGGGTTATTTTGCGTATTTTCAGTGGGGTACCGTTTAATTTAGGATATGTTATTTTCGATAATGTTGTGTCCTTTTCCGAAATCTCTAAGCCTCATAATTTGCTTCCCTTCCCGTCAACCATATATGCAATCTTGATCAAGGTTGGGGTTAAGATGGACCCTCGAGTTGGTGACGAGCTCCTCCCAATCGTCAAGCCCCTTGCTCTCGCTGGTGTTAAATCAGTTCCACGTCTTCCATCTATGGTTAAGGTGTCTGATGTCCCCTCCCAACTTTGTTCTTTCTCACCAGTAAGTGGCAGTTCTTACGAGTCTTGAAAAGAAGTTGGCTGACAACCGAAGGTACTACAAGAAGGTGGTGGGTGCGCTGAAGCTGCGGGCTTCTTTGCTGCCTAAATCGAAAAAGGAGGAGAAAAAGAGAAATATAAGGGGGAGAAAGCTAAAAGAGATCCGAAGGTGAAAGGGAAAGAGGTTGAAGTTGACACAACGGTTGATCATGAAGAAGAAGAGGTCGATTGGTGAAGGTTCTGAGACAGAAGCGGGGACTGAAGCTGGGTCGATGAAGGTTCAGAGGACAACGAGTCTGCATATGAAGAAGAGTCTGCATAGTCTATTCCTGGATATTTGTTTTGCTTTTGAAAAACTTATCTATGTGTTGTTTTGTCTTGGTGATGAACGTCGTATTATATGTGGTTGTTTTTTGCTACTTTTGGTTTTTAATGTGGATGGGTTGAACTATATTGTCTAAATGTTTTTTTCCTAATACATGTTCTTTCAAGGTATGATTTTGTTGATGTTCATATGGACAACATGTGCTTCTATAACTGTTCTTATATTGCTTTAGTTCTGTGAAGTTTGCATCTTGCAGGTTCATTATAACAGGTTTTGGATTTATCTGCCAAATGGGGAGATTAAAAATTTTGTGGATTGGCATTAAATCGATAGCACTGGAATGAACCTTCATCAGTCCAATAATATGTGCTAACCGGATATATAAGGGAAGTATTTCTGTTACACTATACTATTTAGTTCCTTAATATTGGTTAATCGAATTTAACTAAATTTGGTTACTTATTGTGCAGGATTAAAGAAGTATCCACAAGATGCATTTACCATGTGAAGGGACTCAAACTGTGTGGTCAAAACAATCCCTAAGTGATGGCAGCATATCAATCAAAGGGAACTTACCTTGTGAAGCAAGACATGGCAGCGAAGACAGTTTGATCTTACCATATTTGAGGTTGATATAAAAGGATCTTGACGTGAATGAAGAAGGGCCGATTAATTATCTTATTTTCTTTATAGTAGAGATGAGGGCGAAATACTCGTCAGAGAGTTGTTCTATCCTTTATATGTGTGTTTTATTTTAATGGGATGTGTAAAGAGACCACAACTTGTTCTTGATCTCCTCGATTTGAAAGTATACTTATGTTAGGTTACGTGTTCGGGAAGAACATTGATAAACAACGCGAGGGATTTGGGTTGTAAAAACCACAAGGAATTTGTGGTCGACAAAGTAGTTGTATAGGTGATTACATTGTAAGTAAGGAAAAGGGAGTCTTCGTTGTAAATCCTAAAGTGCAATGGGCCAAACATCTATACTAATGAAAGAGTACCGGAGGGAGAGCAGGATGCTCTTGAAGGTTCATGTTTTGTTGAACCTTTTCTTCCGCAATTGTACGAACATACATTCAAGTTTACTGCTTTACATACTTACGATTGTCAGACCACTAGTTGCGCCACTCAAAATATTTATCTTAGATTAGTGGTAAAAAAAATGACTATCATTTATCATATTTCATGCTTGATGGCCAAGTAGATTTTCCATGTCCCGGGATCAACAGTGGTGGTTGAACAGGTATTTAGTGAGGGGGTATATACACTGGACATGCGGCAGTCGAGATTGACGCCTCAAAATCTAGAGGCTCAAGTGCTGATGAGTGATCGGAAGAAGGTTGAATTCAACTGCCATGCTAAGTACCAAAGATGATGACGAAGAAGAGGCATCCGATGTCACTAGTACTAGTGGAACAACTGGAACCAAAGACGACTAGGAGACCTACAATTACTAGAGCGTTAACGCATCCTGTCATTTTCTTTCATCAAGGTAAGTAAAATAAGAGAACTGTGAGGACTTCGAGCATGTTTGGATATAAAATTTTTTGGTGTTGTTGGATTTTTTGGTTTAATTTGGTTAATTTTGAAAAATGTGGTATGATTAGTTGTTGATGTGTATATTAAAATAACATTTAAAATAAAATAATTAAAATTGATTTGATGTAAAAGTAAGAGAGATATGATTTGAAGTGATGGTCAGTTAAAATAATATGAGTAGATGAATAGAGAATTAAGGTTGATATAGTGTGTATGAATGATTGATTGATTTAATTTTATTAATAATATTGATGAGAGTTAAAAAAAATGGTTGAGTTAAATTGTTGGAAATCTTTTCAATTTTTTTTATATGCAAACATACTCTTTGATTTTCAAGATAAGGGATTCATAGACAATTTAATTGACATACTATAAGTTAAATATCATTTGTTAACCCAAAAAATTCTTCAACCTAATTGATATTTTAACTTATATCTCAATTAAGCCCAAGTTCAATTTTTTTTTAACACCCCCCCCCCCCTCTTTAAAAATCTTGTTGGAATCGAGTTCTGAACCGTGAACCGCCGGTTCATTGAACCGACCCCAATATTGTTATCGGGCCGGCTCAAGTTCACCTAAGAGATGGTCCAGAAATGAAAAATGGTTGCGTCATTGTCAAAATTGAACCGACAATATTTATTTGAAAAATATTTAATATTATTGTTGATTTTAGGGGTAAGATTTTATACCCGAGAACCGGACCGAACCGAAAATAACCGGTTCGGTCCAGTTATTTGAAAAAAAAATTACTTTTTTCAGTTTCAATAATTTTTTGCATGTTTCAGTTTCGGTTCCCTTCCAAGCGTATGTGTATTACCCTAAAAAACTGACTATATATGTAAAATATTTATGTTTTATATGTTTATATGTATGAGTCGGTTCTAATTCTTGATATGTAATATTCGGTTCCTCATTTTTTGCATTTCGGTTTTCGGTTTTTCATGATACTTTTAGTCTGTGAGTTGGAATTTTTTGACTGGTTCTTAATTCAAAACCGGCTTTGTCGGTTATTTTTTATTATTCAGTTACACCAAGAAACGAAAAAATCGAACCGTTATAATCCGGTTCGGTTCTTTTTCGGTTCCCGCAAATATCAATATATATATAATTACTAGATGATGCATTTAATAAAACATTGAATAAAACCTATTTTCATTTCCCTCCAAAAGGAGTTATATTTTTTTTAATTAATTACTAACTAATCTGCTAAAACCGTTACACCTTAATATATATTTTTTTTATTATTTATTTTTTGGATCAATTACTAAATTAATTCTAAATTTAGTAGCAAAATATTCAAATGTGTAACGACTAATGTTTGGAACTTAAAGTTGATTCGCAAGTTCAGAGCTGTAGCTATATTTGGTTGCATTGTTGAAAGAAAAATATGAATGCCACATTTTTTTTTTCTAAAAATTAGAAACACCAATTAATTTTTTTTATTTATGTTAATTTTCTTAATATATGCCACAAATATATAAATTATTTTAAACGTTGCATGGTTAAATTAAAATTTAAATCTCAATCAATTTTGAATGATAAAAATAACTTACAAAAAAGTTATAATATTTATATGATAGAAGTACATGTCTAATTAATAAATACAAACAAAAAACGTGTTTTATATCTGTGCAAATGCACAGGATCAAATACTAATTTATGTGTTAAACGAACTGATTTTTTCGGTTGGATTCCATATCCGATTCCTGAAAAATATTATAAGAACGGACATCTCAGGCCTAGTTCATTTTACCAAAAGGCTGCCCTTTGCTACTGTTAATTTTTTTTTTTTTTTTTTTTGGTACTGACTACTGTTAATTAGCTAGTGCATGTCATCATAGTGGCCAAACACACTCAAACTATATTATTATTATAAGATCAAAAGTGTAGTATACATATAAATACACCAAATTATTATAATATTTTTCTCGTCAGCCTTACAATCAAAAGTGAAAAAAAAAAAAAGTCCTAATAGCATTTGGTCCTCCATTAATTCAGCAAAAAAAAAAAAAAGGGTAAAAAATGATCAATGAGTATGTTTTATTTGGTGTTGGTGAGGACTCTACAATTTTTTTTTTGGTACAAAAGAAGGAGGCAAAAGCCTAGGGTTCCATGAGAGTTACACTCCGAGAGTAAGCAACGCAAATAAGGTCATGCTATAGCCACGAGGTAACCATCGAAGGGGGGTCTGATAAGCGATGACAACCAGTCGGCCATTGATGTGCAACGGACGCCAAACAATCAGCCGCAAAGTTCGCTTCACGATAGCAATGAATCACTCTTGACTCCCAATTTAGTGCTAATATTTAATCTCAAGAAAGTATCCAAAAAACTAAAATTAGAAACATCAAACCGAATCAAATCAAATCTGTTAAGTGGGCTGTGAAGTCGTAACAGATCCAGGTTATTTGGCCCATTAAAAAATAGCCCATTTGCATAATTGAAATTTTAGATAAGACAAACAATATCAAATCATATTGATTGGAACATAACATTTGTTTAAGTGTCTATTAAACTTAAAAGCATGACGTTATTGATCTGATTGCTGGTAGAATCGAAGTTGAGTAAGCTTTATTTGATTCTATCACGAGTCCTCTTTGCTAGTTTGCTTTATCATGTTACATTATTTTTCATTTCCTTCACAATCTAGTCAAACTTCAATTTATCGGATCAAAAAAGTATATTTAAATGTTTTTTTTTTTTTTCTCTCTCTCCCTTTTTGTTTTTCTTTTTTTTTTTTCCCTTGTTAAGCTACGAGGAATTGTTTATACGTACCTTTTCATATCGATAAATCAAAAAAGGTAAATAATTTTTTTCAACCTGTACTATATGTACTTTTGGGATTTTCAAACTAAAATATTTTTTGTTGTAAAATACAACCTGAACTATATATACAATCACTATTTGCACGCTCGACCACATTTTGACCATACACGTGTCTTTTTTGCAGATGATCGAACGGTCAAAAAGTAGTCGAGCGTGCAAATAATTGTATATATGTAGATCAGGTTGCATTTTATAACAAAAAATACTTTAGGTTGAAAATCTAAAAAATACGTATAGTACAAGATGGAAAAAATTATTTACCCAATAAAAAAACTGTAAAGATTTTATATTGGTTGAGAAGAAAAAAATTAGGCGTTTTGAATTTAGTTGTCAAGTTTCAAATCCCTCTTATATATTATTTCAGAATGCGCCGAGCTTAAGTGGCAGCTTTGCACGCTTTATAATCTTACATGGAAAAATATTATGCTTTGTAATATGGCTTGGATAAAAATTACTAATTTTTTATACCAAATAACTTAGGTTCGGATTACCATATATATACACATACTAAATATATTTAAATCATTTTATATAAATCTATTTATTATTTTATTTCTATAATGTGCATACCATCTTACTTTTCAAATTTTGTGCTTTAATCATATTATTCCCTGAGGTGTTATAAATAAAATTAATGGTGTATATAAATTAGTTTTCAAAATTTAAAATAATATCGTTAATTCACTTAGTTATTTATTATAAATTGTTATATATTGTTCTTTATTTATTTTTTTTCAACTTCAATACAATATATAATTTATTTTTCATGTTTATTGTACATTTAGTTATTTTATCAGCCACCCGTGTAGTACACGGGTATTGTACTAGTAACATGTGAATGGGATGTGGTTATTTTGAAAATTAAATTTAGTTATAAAAATATGTTGTCATCCCAATTATATATATATATATATATATATTTAGGGTTGCGTTTCAGTGAAAATGGTGTTCAATAAAAAAAATAAGAATAAATTTCAGCTATCGGATCAAATAATCTACTGGATAAAAATATTTCAAAATTATGCCTTCATTATGGGTATTATGGACATTTTATCACAAACCATTAACCACATTAGTGGGTCCTACAATAAACAACCAATCTAAATCCCACACTCAATCCACAAATCCACCAATCCACCAATCCGTCCAATCTTCTCTCTCTCTCTCTCTCTC
>CACSLK010027752.1:19932699-19959083 GCA_902706635.1 Striga hermonthica | reverse complement strand
TCTCTCTCTCTCTCTCTCTCTCTCACACACACACACACACACATCCATGAACTTCTCACCATGTCTATTTCGTCGTTGTCGTCGAGATCTCTCAGTCCGACGTCGCTGTCATGCCGCGTCCGGCGCCGACAGAGGTGCTCCCGCTGTTATATATCTATCGGTGACATACTCCCCGTCCCCGTCTGTCACTTCGTCACAGTCGATTATCGCATCTGCTCCCCAGGCCAACGACGACGTCGTGAATAAGGCAGGTCGACGGCTATTCAGGTGGCACGCACGTCGGTCATAGTAGTCGGTCATGAAATTCCGGTCAATTCCAGGCTTCCAGCCATGGCGAACACCATCTTACTCTGGCTGAACGACGGTGGAACACGGTGGCTTTGGTCGGCAACTCTCTCGTGATCGGAACGGTAGAGGTGTGGGTGGTGGTCGAACAGCCGGAATATGTAATTTGAAATAGGGGCTTCATATTAGAAATTAGATTAATTCAAGGGGTATTTATGCAATTTTATGAATTTTAGTTATATTACAATTGAGTAAGTGGATTTAATATGTAAATAGTGAAAACTTTAGTGAAAGCGCATTAATTTTAAAAATTAATGAAAATGGATAATGTATGTATTGTTGTAAATTGGAATCCTCAATATTTACCAAGCATCCATCAATCCAAGCATAAAAGAGGTGCAATAAAAGAACGAGAAAAGAGAAGCAGAAAAGTGTGTATATTATTCATCGGTATTCACTCTTTTATAGAGTTTACAAAGGGAGAAACCCTAAAACCTAATCCTACTAACTAATGGACTTCAGGCCCAATTATATATATTAGTAATGTCCATATTAATATATTTATAACACTCCCCCTTGGACATTACTACATGCCTCATTAAAAACCTTGCTAATAAAAACCCGACAGGGAAAAAAAAAAATAGCCAAGGGAAAAAGAGTACATGATTTATAAAAATTCATGTGTTTTACTAGCTGCCTCGTTAAAAACCTTTAACTAATAAACCCATTGGGAAAAACTTAGTTAAATAAAAAAAGAGTACAGCATTTGGTCTTCAGGACCTAATCTTCGGGATTATATTGAGTTTTTTCCTCCCCCTGAAGACAACAGTCTTCCCAGTTTACGCATACCAATACCATAAATGTATTTTTCAAAAGTAGATGTAGGAAGAGATTTGGTGAATAGGTCTGCCAAGTTCTTGCTAGACCTTACCTTCTGTACAATAATCTCACCGCTCTTCTGGAGCTCGTGTGGGTAAAAGAATTTTGGAGCAATGTGTTTTGTCATGCTTCCTTTGACATACCCACTACTCATTTGTAAAACACAAGCTGCATTGTCCTCATAAAGGACAGTGGGGGTTATATCATTTGTGATTCCACATGATCCACAAATATGTTGGATTAAAGATCTTAACCATACACATTCGCGTGAAGTCTCGTATAAAGCAATTATTTCTGAATGGTTTGAAGATGTAGTAACCATGGACTGCTTGACCGACTTCCAAGAGATTGCAGTACCACCACAAAGAAAAACATAACCAGTCTGTGATCTAGCATTATGGGGATCAGACATATAACCAGCATCCGAATAGCCCACCAATGTCATATCTTGATTTTTCTTATAAAGTAAACCAAGATCTTGTGAACCTTGAAGATACCTAAAAATATGTTTAATACCATTCCAGTGTCTCCTCGTAGGAGAAGCACTAAACCTTGCTAGCAAGTTTACTGCAAATGCAATATCAGGCCTGGTGCAATTTGCAAGATAAAGTAATGCGACAATGGCGCTCAAGTAAGGAACTTCTGGTCCTAAATTTTCTTCCTTATCTTCTTTAGGTATAAATGGGTCCTTATCCGCTTCAAGGGATCGGACAACCATTGGTGTGCTAAGTGGATGAGATTTATCCATGTAGAATTTTTCTAAAACCTCCTTCAAGTAGGTTGACTGGTGTACAAATATTCCTTCAGGGAGATGCTCGATCTGCAGGCCGAGACAATATTTGGTTTTACCCAAATCTTTCATTTCAAACTCCGTCTTTAGGCATGAGCTAGCTTTATCAAGCTCCTCTCGTGTGCCAATTATATTTATGTCATCGACATAAACTGAAATGATGTAAAAACCATTCATTGACCTCTTTCTAAACACACAAGGGCATACATCGTTGTTCACATAATTATTTTTCAACAAAAACTCACTCAGCCGGTTGTACCACAGTCTACCCGACTGTTTTAAGCCATATAATGACTTTTGTAATTTAATGCTATACATGTTGCGTGTTTCATTTTCCCTTATTTCAGGAATCTTTAATCCTTCAGGGATTTTCATATATATATTTGTGTCTAATGACCCATATAAATATGCGATCACGACATCCATTAACTGCATATTTAAATTCATAGTTACTGCCAGAGATATCAAATAGCGGAACGTTATACCATCCATTACAAGAGAATATGTTTGATCAAAATCAATTCCGGGTCTCTGCGAAAACCCTTGAGCAACTAATCTCGCTTTGTATCTCACCACATCATTATTTTCATTTCACTTTCGCACGAACACCCATTTATATCCTACTGGGATAACATTTTGAGGTGTACGCGCAATAGAGCCAAAAACTTTTCGTTTATTTAGCGAGTCTAGTTCAGCCTCAATTGCCTCTTTCCATTTTACCCAATCGGAGCGCTTCCGGCACTCTGCAATTGATTTAGGTTCTGGATCCAGATTATTAGAGATGGTAAAGGCAACTATAGAGGCAAATGTGTCGTCGACGACTGTTTTACTTCTATTATAAGTTTCTCCTGTATCAACAAAATTCGTAGCTACTTCAATATTCACATCAACCAGATCTTTATCATTTCCCAATATATTTTCATCTGGATGTTCCGCAATCCTAGTATTTTTATTATTTGTTGCACGTGCATTTAAACTAGGATTTTCGCCTTCTGGACGATTCTCTTCTGGAGATTTCGGGAGTGATTCAATATTCTTATTAGATTTCATTTCCGCAGATTATTGTCTTTTGTACCAACGGGTCTACCACGCTTCTGGCGTGGAGCATCTGCAGGATTATTAGATTTTATGGGGACTTCCACACGTTGTGGAGCATTTATTGAAGGTACATGAGATTTGGTCACTCCTTTATGATCAGTAAATGCATCTGGCAGATTATTTGCTAAATATTGCAAATTAATTATATTTTGAACTTCAATTTCAGTTTGATTAGTGCGTGGATCTAAATATTGTAGATTTTCTACATTCCAAGAAATTTCTCGGCATTTATTTAAGTTTGGGCTTTTATCTCCCCCTAATGCCAGAAAATTCTCTTCATCGAATATGCAGTCAGCGTACCTAGCTGTAAATTGATCCCCAGTCATGGGCTCTAGGTATTTGAGAATAGACGGAGATTCATAGCCAATATATACCTAGCTTTCTATCAGGGCCCATAGAGGTACGCTGTGGTGGTGAGATGGGAACATAGACTGCACAACCAAATACTCGCAGATGGGAAATGTTAGGTTCTTTACCACGCACTAGTTGTATAGGGGAGTAATCATGATATGCAGTAGGTCGAATTTGAATTAGGGCAGCAGCATGTAAAATTGCATGTCCCCAACATGAAATTGGTAAGTTGGAATTTTGTAACAATGGTCTAGCAATTAATTTGATGCGCTTAATGAGTGATTCAGCTAGACCATTTTGTGTGTGAACATAAGGTACCGGATGCTCCACTTTGATGCCCAGTGACATACAGTAATCATCAAAAGCTTTCGAAGTAAATTCACCAGCATTATCCATTCTGATAGTTTTAATTTGATAATCAGGAAATTTGAGCTCTTAATTCAATAATTATAGCAAGGAGCTTTGGAAAAGCCTGATTTCTAGTGAACAATAAACACACATATGTCCATCAAGTGGAAGCATCTATCAATACCATAAAATATCGAAAAGTTCCCGAAGTGGGATGAATAGGGCCACATATATCACCTTGAATCCTATGAAAGAACGTAGGAGATTCAATTCCAACTTTAGTACGTGAAGGTTTCAATATTAATTTTCCCTTTGCACAAGCATCACAAATAAATTCATTAAAGGAAGAGAGATTGCTGCTTTATACGCTATGCCCAATAGAGTTAGAAATAATTCGACACATCATACTAAGCCCAGGATGACCCAATCGCTCATGCCATAATTTAAATGAATATGGGTCTTTGAATTTTAAGCTCAATGCAACATGATTAACCACAGGTCGAATGTAAGTATGGTACAAGCCTGAGGAGAAAGAGGGAAGTTCTTCTACAATTTTCTTTTGACTTCCTTGTGAATGAGTCATAAGAAGATACTCTATATTGTTTTCAGTCTTAGTTTCAAGATGAAAACCATTAGATCGAATATCTTTAAAACTAAGAAGTGTTCTTTGTGATTCAGGGTACAAAAGCGCATCGTTAATTATTAATTCGGTACCCTTAGGAAGAGTAAGTAAAGTTCTGCCGGAGCCTACTATCAATATTTTATCATGAGCAACTGTAGAAACACTCCCTTTCTTTTCATTTAAAGTTTGAAAAAAATTTCTTATCTTTCAAAATAGTGTGCGTAGTAGCACTGTCGACCAGACATAAAATGCCCTCTTTCTCCATAAGATGCAAACTAATGAATGGTTGTGGTACACTAAAAGAAAATTAAAACATTGTAAGCAAACGAAGCAATCATGAAGTCCCAATCAAAACATAATGTCTAAAAACATACCAATAGCAAAAACAAACCACAAATGTCTGGCGAAGCAAAAGAAATCAGAACTGTCTAGTAGCAAGAAACAAACCACGAAATAAAAATATCCAGTTCTAAGATAGAATGCATATTAATCACACATCATCACCATAATCCTCGAGCTCAAGCTTCAATAAATCATCATCATCAGCATTGAAAGCTAAATTTGCTTCAGGCAAACTAGCATGATGTGATTCACCTTGAGGAGCCTTTCCTTTCTTATCCTTGAGCATTCTTTGATAGGCCTCAACTAGATGCCGAGGAGTACAACATGTGCGGGACCAATGATTGTCGCATCCACATCTAAAGTAAACCTGCTTCTGTTCTTTAGGTTGTGGATGTGAATCGCGTCGATTTGAACGATCCACCTCAATGTTCAAGTTTTCGCTACGACCTCCCGGGACGTTACCACCATGGCCTCGCCCACCATCTCGAGTCCAAACACGGCCACGACCGCGTCCACGACCACGACTGCGACCACGTCCACCACGGGGTGGCTGGGTATGGTATCCTCGACCTCTCCCTCGTACATTATGATGCCCGTGAGTAGTCGCATGTGCTTCAGGCACAGCTTGAGTTCCAACAGGCCTAGCATTATGATTTTTCATCAACAATTGATTGTGTTTTTCGGCCACAAGCAAGGCCGATATCAGCTCAGAGTGAGTTGCATAGTTTTTAGCCCTATACTGCTGCTGGAGTACAAGGTTACTAGCATGAAAAGTTGATAAAGTCTTTTCAAGCAACTCGGCCTCTGTAATGTTCTGCTTACAGAGTTTCAGCTGTGAAACAATACGATGTAGGGTCGAATTATATTCAGTGACGAATTTAAAGTCCTGAAACCGAATATTAAGCCAGTCATACTGAGCTTGAGGGAGAATTATGGCTGTTTGTTGGTCAAAGCGATCCTTCAGGGATTTCCAAAGATTGGCGGGATCTTTTTCGGTGAGATATTCATTTTTCAGATCTTTATTGAGATGGTGGCGGAGAAATATCAATGCCTTTGCCTTCTGGGAAAGAGTGCTTTGAGATGTAGAAGCAGTTGTAGCACTTAAGTCGAACGAGGCCAGGTGAATCTCAACATCAAGGGCCCAAGTCAAATAATTACTCCCATCAAGGGCGAGCTCAGCAAATTCTCTTTTGGTGATATCAGACATCTATAATTTATTCAATACAAACATAATATGATTTATTCAATGCAATAATATTTGATCAACCAATCAGTTTAACAAAACTGAAGAAAAAAAACTTTTACGGCATGCCCATTAAAAGCAAATATATGTCCAACAATAATTCTTACATTATGCTGCTAAACAAACATATTTGAGTCAATTCAATATATAGTAAATCACACATAAATTTGCGCTAACATATAGAATATCAATTTTACATCTGCCAGATAATTCCAACATATGCTGACCACTCATATGTAGTTGCCAATAATCATTCCCAACAGGCACGAAAGGATCCATTTAAACAAACAACAATTTCATTCAATAAAGCATGCGAGCAGAAGAGTGAAATTCATGATTGTTGCATATGTAGCCTAATGCTTTTTCTTTCTCGGGTTTGAATTTGTGATTTTTTTTAAGGCAGTTTTGAAGATTTGAGATAACAGAGTATTGAAGCAATTCATTGAACATGAAATTCTTATGAATTAAAGAAACAGATCTCGAAAATACCTTGCAGGAAAAACATGATTTTTTCCTAGGGCAAACACCAATAGCGAACTAGAGCGTGATGATAACGTGTTGTAAATTGGAATCCTCAATATTCACCAAGCATCCATCAATCCAAGCATAAAAGAGGTGCAGTAAAAGAACGAGAAAAGAGAAGCAGAAAAGTGTGTATCTTATTCATCGGTATTCACTCTTTTATAGAGTTTACAAAGGGAGAAACCCTAAAACCTAATCCTACTAACTAATGGACTTCAGGCCCAATTATATATATTAGTAATGTCCATATTAATATATTTATAACATGTATGAGTATGCACCTTAATATTATATTAAATGCACATTGATGAATTCAATAAACACAATAATATTAGAAATATACTTGATAAATACGAAATATATTTTTATTATATAAATATTTTGATAAATGTAAAACAATGTTCATTAAAATACATATTATTAATTTTTCTTTTAAATTGAAATGCACACAAAAAAAATATGATCAATAGAATACACAATAATAATATATGAAATGCACATTATTGAAAATGATATTTTAAATATTAAGTATATTTAATAAAAATATATATAATTATAGATATTAAATATTAAATATATTTTTTTATAACATAAATACTAATTTATTTCTATATTTAGGCTAAGTCGGTTTAATCGATGGAATAACCCAAATAAACCGGATTAGTTTCAGTATGGTTTGAAATAAATTTAGCGATCTACCGACCAAAATAAATAAATGTATATATATATATATATATATATATTTAAATCAATAAAAAATATAATTTTCAAAATATAAAATAAATTTTTGTAACCAAAAAAGAATATAAAATAAAATATATATAAAAAGTATCAAAATACTAAATATACTTTTATAATAATAAATAATAAAATATTTTAATTATTTAAGTTAATTCGATTTATAATTATATCTATTAAAACTAGTTTCCGAATATACGTAATTTACCTGGAATAGTATAAAGTAGTGCACTTCATAAAACAACACGTTGTACTTTATAAAACAAAACGTTACACTGTTTAAAACCACAAGCTACACTTTCTCACCACAGTCCACAATAGATCCCGCCAAAAGTACTACACAACATAAATCTAATTTTAACATCCATCACATCATCTAACCACGAAAAACACAAACATGCGAACGTACAAAAATTACAGTAATGCACTTTGTATATTATCACTGAATTAACAAGTGTTTTGCAATCTAAGATTTACTCCAAGTCTCTTACGAAGTCCTCCTTCTAGCACCAAATTGTTGTTATGATGGATTTGACAATTATATTAACGTGTAATTCACATATAAAATATAAAGAATTCGTGTGTTTATTGGATGGTTTTTGAATTACAGGAAGTTGGTCTTGATGAAAACTGAGTTGATTTTTTTATGTATATATGAAATGTCCGGAATCTGATCCTGGTACAAGAATATTTCATCTATTTATAGTAACTTTTGTCGGCTCATCGTTCGAGGTTTGTACAGTCGCATTTAATGCAAAGTAGCTTTATGGAGGCGGTTATAGCAGTTGGGCCTCCAAATATGATGATGATATGTGTGGTGTGTAGCTACGTCGCTTAGGTGCCTTGTCACCTGCTTTGATCGCGATTTTGTTGGACCTCAGTAATAGAGGGAGAATTTCAGGTTTTTGAGGAGTCGGTTGTCCCCGTAGGAGTGAAGTCGGTTTCTGTCTGGTCTGAGCCGAGATGCTATAAGTTAATGCTTGACATAGGTTTTGCATCCTTAGGTACGATTTTGACCAGGTTGACCAGGTCGGTTGTCAACAATAGTAATAATATATTTGTTATTCAGGAATGATGAAATTTCAAAGAGTGTCATTAATGTGACAAATGCATTTTATCCATTAATATCACAAATGATTTAATTTAATTTATTTTTTTATGAAAAAAAATATATGGTATTTTGGAGTCACTATGTTGTTTTAGAGTCAGGGATTTCAGTTGTCTAATGATTATTATTTATGATAATGGTCATAATGAATACAGTTCGTCAGCTACTAGCTATTATATCTAGAAAAATATCTTAAATATTAATTCTAAAAATGTTTTATGCAATGTTATTAAAACCAGACCGGACAGGCCAGTTCGACCGGGAACCGGCCATCACTCCAGTTCGGTTTGAGTATAAAACCGCTAAATCCAAGAACCGTTCACACCGGTTGAAAACCAGTAAAACCGGTAAACCGTTCCCAGTTCATTGGACCCAACGGTTTTGAATTTTTTATTTTAAAATTTAGACTTTAATTTGATATTTGAACGGGACTCCAAAATAAATCAGCCCGAACTTACATCTTTCAAGTTTGGAAAGCCCAACATGTAATGTAGCCCATGCTCATTACCATTGTGCTTCCTTTTATAGGCACTTTCTCACTCATTTTTGCATTGTCTAAGCTACGTGGGACTTCTTGGTATCATGAGCTTTGTCTAACATAATGAAAGAGTGGACAATGGACTATCCCACTTTTATTTGTTTTTTTTTTTTTTTTTTTTTTTTTTTTTTTTTTTTAATTTCTCTCAACAAATAAATAAATACATACTTAAATAATAGATATATAAGATATTATTAATTATTTTAAAATGTTTGAATGTTTTAAACTAGCTTAATATTTAATTAAAAATGCTTTTATACAAATTTTATTATATAAAATATTATATATATTTAAAAATATTAATAAATTAAATATCGGTCCAACCGGTTTAACCACTGGTTGAACCAGTGAACCAGTATCTTGACCGGTTCGATGACCGGTCTGGTTTTCAAAACATTGGTTTTATGTATATTAATTGATAATTCATCAAAACTAATTTTAATGTCAGGCTGCGCAACGCCCGGATGTCGTACTAGTTGTTCTGATAGTAAGTAACCAGACCCAGGTTCGCTTTTCCCAAAAAGATGAACTTGAGCTAAAGTAAATTCCCAACTTATATTATTTATTTTTATTTTTTTAACCATCACACACAACTTTTATGTCATTAAAGTTTTAGCCATCATACATACATTCGAAATTTTTCTATGATTGTACCCAAAAAAATAAATAAATAAATAAATTATTCTATGATTTGGTTGGATTGGTTGGTGTATTGCAATTTAAAATGCATTTATTGTTTGTTGGGACCATGCATGCTCTCTTTCCTTCATGCCAAAAAAAGGACAACCAGTGGTTTATCACTCTATTGTGTTACTATCACTATGTTAGTATGAGCTTATAACTGAAGCATTTTAAGCAAAGGTAAAGATGATATTTAAATTGTACTAATTCTTGGAAACAACAATGATTTTGAAACAAATTATATTCATTATGTAATGTTAAGTAGGAGCATAATTGGGTTTTCAACCATGTGATGTTCTTTCACACTTGATGTTGAAATACTCCATGGAGAAGAAACATTTTTTTTTCTTGTTAAATTTTAAAATTAATAAGAAAACATGTTTTCAAATCTAAAGAGTTTTACAAAAATATATATATTATTATATATTTTAGAATGACGCTTGTTCGTGTGCGATTTACAAGTGTTATATTATAATAATTTCTTTAACTTATACCTATATTACTACTTTAAACATAAATATATTACTTGATAAATAATTTTATTTTATCATAAAGATAAATATAATTTATTTATTTTATACATACAACATGGTTGCCAAATCGAACCTTATCAACAGATGATTAATTAGATATATCATATGTGTAATACCTATAAAAAAATATAAACGTTATGAACTTTTAAAATACATTTAAAATTACTAATCAATCACAGTGTATTTATTGGAAAAAATGGAGCTTTCTGTCTCTACCCAAGAAGCATGGAGGACTTGGTTTTCATGACTTGCAGCTTTTGAACAAAGCCCTTATTGCAAACAGCTGTGGAGGATTGCATCAAATCCAGACCTCTTGGTAAGCAGAATATTAAAGGACAGTTATTTCCCTAATACCTCTCGTATTCATGCTAGTAAAACTCAAGGTGGCTCCTGGATGTAGAACAGTTGGATGGATGTGATGCCTATTTTCTCTAAGTGGTTACAGATTGAAAATAACAAGCGGTGCTAACACTAGAATTGATGACTTCAATTGGGTGCCTAATTTTCATAAGTCTTCTCCTACTTTAATCTCTATTGCTCGAGGTCATACGATTTGGGTTAAAGATTTATTGAAGACTAATGGTTCTCAGTGGAATGAGTGGCTGGTTAAACAAATTTTTGAAATAGATAGCAAAGCAATTCTCAGCATCTCTTCTCTGCATCCAGACAGAAATGATAGGTTGTATTGGGGGTTAGAAAAGAAGGGTCTGCAACCAGACAGAAACAAGGAAATAAATAGCTCGCTAAAGTTGCCGCTATTTGAGAAATATATTTTTTTGGCAGCGCGCCGCTATTTGTATTCATGTGCAATTTAGCCGCTAAATACCGCTAAATCTCCGCTATAGCTCCGCCATAGCTACAGTGACATTAACGTTTTAGCCCGCTATTTAAAACTTTGGACATAAATGATAGGTTGTATTGGCGATAGAAAAAAAGGGTCATCTTTCTTCCTGAAGCATTTATAAACACCTTTCACAACTCAAAATTTTGCAAGCAGACATTCCAGAATGCAGTATAATCTCAAGCAACATCATAGCAACCAAGTTCAGGCACTGTAAACTGAAACTTGCACGTAAAATCAAACATTTATTTTTTTGTAAATGCCTTGCAGGTACACTTCTAGTAGCAGTCCATTGGAGGAAAAAAGGAGTGGACCTAGATATCACTTGCTCTATATGTGGGGAAGCTCCAGAAACTGTAGAGCACCTCTTCTTTTCATGTTCAAGAGCAACCAGAGTTTGGAAGTTAAGTCTAGTGCACTGGGATGGACTAAGCAACAACACAGACTCTTTCAAGGCTTTGTGGTATCAAGTTTACTCTCTGGATCACTTTGAAGAGCTGAAGCAAGAATTCAACTTTCAAAGTATATATTTTGGTGGCTTTGAAAGTCGAGAAACTTATGACTTTTTCAAAAATCTTTATTAGCGGAGCATGTGTTTACCCAATTAGCTCAATCAGATTGGCACCATTTTTCTGCAGCTTCTTTATAGTTTTTGCTTTGTTTCTGGATTTGTAGTTATTGGCTTGATTTTTCTTTGTATAGTTTGGAATGTGGCTCTCTGCTAGGCTTTATAGCAGTGGTAGGGTGTTTCATTTTCTAGTTTGTTAGTCTCTCCGTTATTGTTTTTCTAGTTGAGGTTCTAGACCGCCTTTGCGTGTCTCTCATGTTTTCGTTTTCTAGTTTTCATTTGTACCCGTTGTATTCGAACTTTGTTCGTTCTGAGTTTTATAATAGTTACTCTTTCGTTTTGGGGAAAAAAATACTATTTTTACAATTTAATGGTTATAATAGGAATTTATATTTAAATACAATTAATACATATAAAATAACCATAAATAATCAACATAGTTATGGATAATTCGAACCCAATTATTTTTTATCAGAATAAATTAAAGTATATCCAAACCAAATAGTGAAGCATGAAACTTTGTCACAAAAGATCTCGAAGCATGCATGCGAGTTTGCCACTCAGACTCAGCACATTTGAAAAATATATGTAAAGGGGATTTGTTTCATGTAACATCAACTGGATAATTTGTTGAGTGAATATTTTTTATATAATATAAATATACCGTTGTCCGAACATGTTTGTCAAAAAAAAAAAAAATCTAATGTTTTTTTAATCATATTAACTCTAATTTGTATATCCATTTATCAATTTTGATTTATATATAACTCTCCCCCACTAATTCTAGTTATTTACTATGCAATTGTCATAATTTGATGTTTATCACCTTATTAATATTATTTTTATTATTTTATTTACTTATTTATTATTATTATTATTATTATTATATTGTTTATGTTTATTATTATAGAAAATGGCACTCTAAAATAGATAATGGGTCCAATATATTACAGAAACAAACAATTATGTTATATTTTATAACAAAGTTATATTGTGATCAATTCTCAGTCATTCAATCATTTTCTAATCTTTTTAACGTTTCTCTTTTATTTTTATTTTTTTAATTGAATATAACTAAGCCATTTAATTCATTGTTTTCTAAGTATTTTTTTTTTAATTAGTCATTTTCATTAGCATTGTTAGGATGCTTTTTGCCGGACCTAATTTAGTCCATTAATGATGTTGACCTGGAACGCTAACTGACACCTCGAAAACAAGATTATATCGGCAGCACCCTCAAAATCACATCAGCAGCGTCCCGTAAACCGGCACTATAGAGCTACATCGACACTCATATACAACACATGCACATATTGATGCATTGCATCTGTGACCACCAATGCCGATTACAATTAAAGCTACCTCACACCTATTTCAGTTTTTTACCTGCTGACATCGGCGATTCACATGCATAATTGATATCTCCACACCGACGACACCCACCACAGCGCGAACTTCCTTCACGTCGATCTCATCCCAGAGCAAAAATCCTCCGTGTCGATCTCACAACTCAATATGAAATGGGTTGCCGTACAAAATCGGTTCGTGCAGCTCAGCGTGAAGGGGCCCACCGACCGTTAAACAGTTACTTAGACAGTTGGACTGCCACCAATCACCTTGCATGACATACCCTTTAGGCGCCTTCCGCGTATCTCATGACTCATAACAAAGAGCCATGATGGATTTTCACTTTTTATTTGTGTATAAATAGCAGAAGTTTATACACCAAAAAGATATTCAAAGAATCGATAAAAACACTCAAAGCTATAAATAAAAAATTAATAAGTACAAACGTGCAAGTATATTGACACAAGTATTTAATTCTCTATTAATCATGTTGTTAAATTTGCATTTACTATTATGAGTAATGCTCCCCTATTTACGGTGGACACATGTTAATTCGCCCACTGCTTATGTGACATGCACACATTGGTGATGCATATTTTTGAACATATTAACATCACCAATGTGTGCATGCCACATAAACGGTGAGCATATTAACATGTGCCCACGTGGGTAGAGGAACATTACTGTTACTATTATAACTTAGTCTTGTTGATGAATCTACAATCAACAAACATTAAAAGCCGTTGGCAACTGCCTGAGTTTAGCATGATTATCAGTTTTCATTGATCAACATAATATCTTTTATTCATTCATTTAATAATCCCCTTTTTATTTTCTTTATTTTTTGGGAGGGGGTGTGAAATGTTAATTCACAAATTAATAAATAATTCAATATTTTACAACAAAATCAAATATATATAATTTTTACGGAAATGTTTTGGAGGACGATCAATTTTGTGTATTGGGCTTAGACAAGAAGTTTAGGGTGCATGATTAATAAATAAAATTTGTATCCGTACTATCAATCTTAAAAGTTGGGTCAAAGCATGGATTTGATTTGGATTGTTATTTAGAAAGTAAATCGCTAAACACAGTCCCGCTATTACTACCTACCGGCCTCTTGGACATTTTTTCCCTTTCTCATAATTTCAGGCAATTTTAAAAAATTCTCTCTCTCTCTCTCTCTCTCTCTCTCTCTCTCTTGGATGGTCATTTTATAAATTAAATTGCTAAACATCGCCCCTCTATTGCTACCTACCGGCCTCCTGAACATTTTTTGCCCTTCTCATAATTTCAAGCAAAATTCAAAATCACTCTCTCTCTCTCTCTCTCTCTCTCTCTCTCTCTCTCTCTCTCTCTCTCTCTCTCTCTCTCTCTCTCTCTCTCTCTCTCTCTCTCAGCTGCCGCCTCGCCGAACCTCCAAAAAATTCCAAAAAAAATGGAACATTTTTGTGATTCCTCCAGTATGCTTTTTTATTTCGATTAGTAATACTTTTTTAAAATTTTTAAAGAATTCAACCCCGCCTAGCCGGCAGCCGATCGCATACGAGCATGGCGGCAGGCAGTTTCGGTCAATCGTCCGAATGCTAGGCAGTCGGCCGCACCATAACCGGCCACCATCGATGCCAGCCGCACCATAATCGACCGCCCTAGGTAGTTGGCCATGCCCAGACGCCCGTATTCGCCCAGCCGGTCGTGAGCTCTGCGGCCAAGATGACAGATAACAATCTCGCGTTATGGTCGTGTGGCCATGGATCGTGCATGGAGCGGCAATACTGTCTAACAAAAATTGATGATATCGTTACATTGCTCCCAAGGCCGTACAAAAGTACAACTGTAATATATATGATTGTACATGAGACGATAGGAGTCAACCTCATTTGCAATGCAGTCTCTGGCCACTGCCCACATGTCATGTTCGTTATACACGTAATGTACGAGCATGCGAAATCCGTTGTTGCCATCTGGTTCCACATTCGGTAGCTCTCTATGTAATCTTAAATTACGTAGGGAATACCCACATGTGCAAACTCAAAGATATTTATCGGCCTAGCCTCTGTAATATCAGAATAATTTCACTTCACAATTTATATAATAGAATTTAGTTAACATTTAGATAAAAAAATCACCCGTTGCCTCTTGTGGAGGGAGAGAAGACGAGCTTGTCGGGGCACACAAATAACTGCTTGTACGCCCCACCGGACGACCTCTATCTCTATACTGGTTGGATTTGTTTTTCTTTTTTTTGGTCGACCTCTTGTGTTGCCTTTCATTGCAGGTTCTGTATAACCTTTTGGTCAGGGTGGAGGTGAGCGTAGATGAGGTGATTCATGTGCCGCATTGTTGCAATATCAACAACGTAAACCTCGCCGACAAGGTTCTGAAAAAACTGACGGTCTGTCCATCCACTCTGGTCACATGTCCCTTCAAGTATAAGATAAAAAATTCAAAAAATTAAACATTGATGTTGATCATCATGATTGTTACCTTAACATGATCTAAAAATATAAAGAAAAAAAATCTTGAAGTACATAGTTAAAAAATAATTTGATATATATTGACATTTATACTTTTATTTTTCTACTTTTAGATGGACATTTATTATCATAGTTTATATACAAAATAAAAAACCGGTGATTTTGTGTTTGAACATGACATCGGAATTCGATTTTATTTATGAGAAAGAAATAGACTATATTTCAGAATGATATCATGAAAGAAAAAAAAAAGAAATGATAACAGAAAGAATGAGAGGGTGTCAACCATAAGAGAAAAAGAGAGCGGTAACATGGTTTTGATTATGATGATTGAAAAAACAATATATATTTATAATTCAATTATTTAGTTTATATATATATATTTTGTTATATATGAGGCATTCTATATTAATTTTTGTACAATTTGATTTGTTAGTGGTTTTATATAACACATATATAAATATATATAGGACTAACCTTTATGTAGTGGAAGTGAATACTTGCTTGTATCTTTTATCCGAAAGCTACTAGAGTCGTCGGTATCCTCCACGCTCTAAAACCCGAGCCACCTTGTGATGGTTTTGGCTCAACAAGAGAAAAGCACTATATAAAGATATTTGTATATTTCCTAGTGTATTTCTTTGTCTCGTATTCTCTATCTTCATGATGTACAAAACATCATATTTATAGTTGGAATGATACAACTATTTAATGAAGACATTAAAGCCTCACTTCCATAACTCCATACTTAATGGAGATGGAGTTGTAACACCACCACATTTAAGTGGATGTTACCTACTGATGTAAGATTACATATAAAAACAACACTCCCACTCAGCCACTTAAGCCGAGATTATAACAAAAAAATCTTTATTAGCAAATCTCTTGCCTCATACGGGCAATAGAGCGTGCGACTAAATGCAACAATAACAGCGTTATATTACGTCACCATCTAACTAACATAACACTTTCATACTTACGACAACCTCTAACTGTTCAAAAATCACCGATAGCATACACAGTCCCTATATGCTATATACACAACATAGTTATATTCAAATATAACTGTCCGGGCTAATGTGGTGAAGTTGAATCAGTTATTTCTTAGACACTAATGAAACTTCATCTCAACATAGTTGTTTTCCTAATATGCTCCATCGAACTATATAGATCATAGCTCTTGGAGAACATATTAAAGTAGCAACACTAAGTCTCAATTTCATAACATAGTTCCAAGTCAAAAGACTTCGTACAAAGTTGGACAAAAATCCATATGAATCACACCTTGACAAAGTAGGGAATCATTTGTCAATCCTTAACGTTCATCAAACTACACGCAGTATGATATATGTGTCATAACATAGCTCCCACTATGATGGACATGTCACTCTACTATGTTATACGAATATATAGTCTAGATACTACTCAAGTATCTAACCAGAGCCACTTGATAAATATACTTAATGTTATCTTCCACTCGAGATTCGGCTTCAAGGCTTTGATATGAAATCAGGATAATTTCATATTCGACTTGTTAGAGTCTCATCTTAGACATACTAAGGTGACTGTAAAGATATATTTATACAACAAAAGTATAAATACAATTCATACTACATACACTTAATATGAATATGACATAGTCTCATCCTATTACTCACAATTCATGTGATAGGGTGATTACTCGTGTGATAAGCGTAATCAAAAGCCTGGTGACATCTTTGCTCATGCCTACTTATGTAAATATGCTAAAGAACATATCAAAGAACAACAAATTCTATATATATTCGGTGTAACATTATACACATCCATTATCCCACAAAAATAAAATTAAAACCTACGCAAACTAAGACTCTTCACATGAGTTTAGAAAGCATCTCTGCGTATAGGTTTAGTTAAAGGAACAACTATCATTTTATTTGTGGATATATACTCAATGACAACTTCTTTGTTTTTTATTGCGTCTCGTACAAAATGATAACGCCTTTTGATATGCTTGGTTTTTCTGTGAAACTTCGGATCCTTGGCATACTAGATAGCAGCAGTATTATCACAATGCTTTTCTATAGGTTCATCAACCTTTGGGGTGAGGTTGAGATCCTGTATAAAATTCCTCAACCATATTGCCTCTTGAACGGCAACGCAACTGGAAACATACTCAACTTCCATAGTTGAAAGGGCTATGCAATCTTTTTCTTTTTTTTTTTTTTTTTTACTGCACTGGGATATTGCACCTCCACCAAATATAAAGGCATATCCTGAAGTTGACTTTGAGTCATCCAGATTGCCACCCCAATCAACATTTGAGTATCCTTTTAATTTCAAGGACCCATCTTGATAGCAAAGTACCAAGTCACTTGTACCACGCAGGTACCGCAAGATTCTCTTGACAACTTGTCAATGTGCAGGCCCAGGGTTGCTTTGATAATGACTTACCAAGCCAACCGTGAAGCAGATGTCTGGCCGTGTACATAACATAGCATACATCAAGCTTCCTACTGCACTAGCATATGGAACATTGCTCATTTTATGTTTTTATTCATCTACTTTCGAATATTGGTCAAGACTTAAGGTTAAATTCTTTTCTACTGGGGTATCAACAGGTTTGGAATACTGCATTTGAAAACGTTCTAAGATTCTTTTAATATATATTTCTTGAGATAAACCAAGAAGTTTATTAGGACGATTTCGTATTATTTCCACTCCTAGGACATACCTAGCTTCACCAATGTCCTTCATTTCAAAGTTAGAGGACAACCACTGCTTAGTGTCATTGATCATGCCCATGTCGTTTCTAGCCAACAATATGTCATCAACGTATAAAGAAAGAAACAAAATTCCTTCTTCACTTTTCTTGACATACACACAATGATCCTTATCAACCATGGTCAAACCAAATGCACAAATGGCTTCATGGAATTTGAGGTACCATCGTTTGGAAGACTGCTTGAGACCATATATGGATCTTTTAAGGTGACAACTTTATTATCTTGCCCTTTTAGGACAAACCCAATAGGTTGATCCATATTTATCTCTTCCTCAAGAGAACAATTGAGGAAAGTTGTTTTTACGTCCATTTGAAATAATTCTAAATCTAAATAGGCAACCAGGGCCAAAAGAAGACGAATAGAGGCAAATCTCATCACAGGAGAAAACGTCCATCGTAATCTATACCTTCAATTTGGGTAAAACCTTTCGCTACTACACGAGCTTTGAACTTTTCTATTGATCCATCCACCCCACTTGATTTTAAATATATACTTACATCCAATTGATCGACGATGAGGTGGAAGGTCAACAAGTTCCCAAACATTATTTTTAATCATGAGTCCACCTCATCATTCATTGCATCTTTCCATTCTGAATTATATGGTGAATTCATTGCCTCTTTATAAGAGTTCGGTTCATCTACTTCTAAAGGAGTACAAAGAAATACATCCTCTTCAATTTGAAAAAATGGACGAGGAAGTCTTCTCTGATCACTTCTTCTCAAAGTAGGACCTTCATTATTTTCCAAACTAGCCGAAAAATTTCTCCCACTGTCCTCGAGAGGCATGGGACTATGAGCTCGATGACTTATCTCGTGCTCTACTCTATGAGGCTCATCCTCATTTTGAGTTTTTTTTTTCACTAGTGAATTTAGAAGAACTTCATTTTCTTCGGAGACCAGTTGAGGTAACATATCCCCCTCATCTCCTAAAGAAACTTGCATTTCACTAATAGATTTAGAAGAACTCATTATCTTTGGAGACCTGTTGAGGTAAAATATCCCCCTCATCTCCTAAAGATAATTGCATTTCTTGTTGTAACTCATACAACTGAAGGACTTTCTTAATTTCACCAATACTTGGGAACTCATCCTCAAGAAAATCGACATTGCGTGAGTCAAACTCAGTCATTCCACCATCTCGATGTTCACCAAACATAACATACCCTTTTGAATGATCAGGGTATCTAATGAACATCATTTTGGTAGCTCCTGGACCAAGCTTTCCATATTTGTGAGTTTGGTTATGCACATAGCCAGCCGAACCTTAAGGGCGTAAATGGTCCAAAATGGGTGATTTTCATTCCACAACTCATATGGAGTGAGCGACACACTTTTACTCGGTACACGATTAAGGATGTATGTCGCTGTAAGCAACGCATCTTCCCAAAATTTAATTGGGAGATTGGCTTGCGCCATCATCGACCTAACCATGTCCAGTAATGTACGATTTCTTCTTTCAGCAACACTATTTTGTTGAGGAGTATAATGAACCGTAGGTTGCCTGGAAATACCTTTAGTCTCACAAAACTCTTTGAACATATCAGAGAGGTATTCACGTCCCCGGTCAGTACGAAGAGTCTTAATTCTTCATTCATTTTGGTTTTCAACTTCGGCCATGAAACATTTGAGCGTATCAAGTGCTTCGTGTCGATGAGATAATAGGTACACATACCTAGAATGTCATTTGTAAAGGTAATAAAATATGTAGCCCCATGACGAGTTTTTATATTTAAAGGCCCACAAATATCAGAAGGAATACGCTCTAAAGGATTTGATGCTCTTGATGCCTTACTGAAAGGCTTTTCAGTAGTTTTTCCGGCTAGACAAGGTTCGCATTTAGGAAAATTAACCTTAGTCAATTGTCCCAAATGTCCCTCTTTAGCTAGCCTGGACATTCTATCTTGACCAATATGACCAAGTCGCGCATGTCATTTAACAGATTCAGAATCAACATTATAAAACGAAGCAAAAGCATGTGATGAGTCATTATAACTTTCATCCAAGTCAAGAACAAATAAACCATTCTTTAAAATACCATGTCCGAATAAATTGTCATGATAGAAAATGTACAAAATCGCTAGTATTAAAGTTAAAAGAAAAAACCAAGTTTTAACAAGGAAACAACTGAAAGTAAACAACTTCGCAGCCAGGGTGCATAGAGTGTATCATGCAGGAGTAGTGAATTTTCACCATGGAGTTTAAGTTGGTATGTTCCAACCCCAAGAAAATCTTCCTCGCTCCCATTTCTTAACAATACCAGCCCGCCTCCCACCACCCGCCATCCGCCCACCGCTGGACGCCACCACGACTGCTGCTCATCTGGCACCACCGCCCGCTACCCGCTGCTTGATGTCTGGACAATGGCAGCTTCAGAAAAATGCCGCGTGACCTTGTCGATCTCCAGGTGCAGTGGTTTGCGGCCGCTGGTATCGTACTCGGCGACGAACTCATCCCTACGACAGTTGGATTGTCTACGACATCAAGACCTCCGACGGCAACCGTGAACTGTGGAGGTCTGGTGGCAGCAGGAGGGCAGAATCTGGTCGTGATGTTCGACGGCGGCGGTGACTGTTGGCTATGGCGACAACGACGGGGCTATTGGATATCCGTCGGTGGTGGCGGTCTGGGGCTGCGCAGCGCCGATAATAATGGTTGTCGTCGGACTCAAGTTGTGTGTGTGTGTGTGTTTTTCTGTAAAATGATTGTGCGATGTGTGTGAGAGAGGTGAGAAGGTGAGAAAGGTGAGTGTGTGAGGTGAAAAGGTGACGAGTGGGTTTTTCGGGGATGGTGGATGTGGGTCCTACTGAGTTGGTATTATCTATAGTGACTAATTTAAATATTACTACTTATTTACAATATTGTCATTAATGATTGACCATTATTTATTAAAGTTTGACTTAATCATGACCATTGATGAGATGGATCTCATGGTTCATAATCATTCTTATTTCTTTCATTGTGCTTCATTCTTTGAATGCACTTATATATATACACACACACACACACACACCAGAAGAAGCAACAAAAAATAGCTTCGTAACTAAGAAATATTTCATTTATTATGTATGCAAAAACTTCATTTATTATGTATAAAAGTTCGATCTAATAATCATAATAATAATTATAAAATATTTTAAAAATTATTCATGTAAATTACTTCAAATAATCTACATAGAATGTTTTGAAAGGGATAGTAATTTAAACAAGGTGTTCATAAATTCAATTCAATAACCATGTAAATATTATTATCATATTTTTCAAACATTTATAAAAATATTTTAAAATAATTTACATATAGAAAAGTAAGACTTTCATATTAAGTTGTAAAACTATGCAATTTTTATTTGCACTAATACCTGCTACTAAGTCAATGCAATATTTTTCTCGAACAGTGTACTTCATATTTTTTAAATATTATTTGGATTTCGTATACATACGAATTATTTATTATTAGTTATTTTTATTACATACTAATTAATTTTGTATACATACGAATTACTTTTCAACAATTAATTAGTTTGAGTAACAGTTTTTTTATAATAAAATTTCAACAATTTCAAAAGATATGTAATGATTTGTAGTAACAAATATATATATATATATATAGAGAGAGAGAGAGAGAGAGAGAAAGAGAGAGAGAGAGAGAGAGAAGGGATCATATGAGAATGGTAGATAGTGAAAGAAATAAGAATAATTCTAGACCATTAGATCCTACATATCAATGGTCATGATTTAGTCAAATATTAAATATAACAGTCAAATATGTTGTGGCAACTTTGTAAATAGGTATGCAATTCCTAGTCAAAGATAGACATTTAACCACAAATTAAGGGTAAATTAGACATTTAATTCAAACCCATCAACATGTAGGACCCACCACCACTTACATTAAACCTAACCCCCCACCAACCCATCGTCACCTACCCATCTCTCGGTATCTTCCCCCCCACCCCACACACACAAACACACACTTCACCACCACTCACCCGCCGTCGCCGGCATACACCACCTCTGCCACCATGGCGACCGGCGTGTCATACGCTACCTGTTTTTGACAGAAGCCAATCTCTGCCACATTCAGCCTCCGCCCGCTTGCTACCTCCGCCCTCCGCTGCCTGCTTCTGCCCTTCTCTTCCACCACAGCGACCAGCCCGCCATGGAGGCTTCTTAATACGCCAACGACCTCCCCTCGACTGTACTGTGGTGGAGCAGCTCGACAGCAATGGCAACGCCGCCGTCTCAATTGACTTCGACCGAGAGTCGCTGCTTCATCATCGGCGATGGGGAGGGTAGCTTTGGCGCCGACGAGAATGGTTGCAGAGAGAGTGCAATTTTTTATTTAGGGGCCTATTTTTGAAAATTTGACAAGTTTGAGGGACTTAATTGCAATATTAGTAATTTTAATTATTACAATTTAGGCCATGGACTCAATTTGTAATTGATCAAACTATTATTAATAGTTTCTTATTTTCATTTTTGTTGTGTATTGGTACAGTTTGTTGTGTATACATTGTACATTGAGTAATCGAATTTCGGAGCTCAAAATGGATGGTTGTTGATTTGATTCTTGTTACTAGAGCAATTGGTTGTTTTTGGTTTTTACTTATTCACCATAAGAAAATTTGAGTAAACATAATTATTTATGGCTGAAATTATTAATAATAATAAAATAATAATGATAACAACAATAATAATAATTTTTATATAGTTCGATCGTTCGGTATTTTGGTTATTTAAATAATATCAAATAAAATGACGAAATACAACAGACATAATTGATTTTTGAAAAAGTTAAAACAAGTAATAAAAATGAAATATAAATTTTCGAACTGAAATTTTTAATTTGGACATAATCGGTTTAATTCATCGGTTTATATAAATAACCAAAATAACTGACATCAAGTATATTAGTTATAATTAAAAAAAAAACATAATTAGTATTTAATATCTCTTTATTTTATATTTTATATTATTTTGTTGACTAAAAAATTAGTATGTATGTAAATTAAATATAATGTGCAATCTAACAGTTATTAATGTGCAATTCGTCAAACAATATGGTGCACATTGCCCGTATGTATTGTGCATATTGAACTAATTGAACTTTTGTTTTATCCAGGACCAAATTGAAAATGAGCATAATTTATTGGTTTAGTCGATTCGGTTAATCGGATCATCCTAAATAATAGAAATAATTTGTTATTTATATAAAAATTATATTTAGTATGTTAATAATTTTTTTATTATTTCTAAATAATATTTGGTTGAAAAATTTTTAGTTCGATTGATTCCGATCTATATTGTTCAATATGATGGTTGTGATAAATTGCAAAGTGTTGTTCTATCAAGTGCATTATGTTATTTTATATTGTGCAACGCGCTAAGTATACAACGAACTACTGTAATTTTGGTAAAATACAACAGTTTGATTTATAAAGTGCAACGTGATGTTTTATAATGTGCATCGTGGTGATATATAAAATGCACTACATTATGTGTGTATTGAACCAATTGAACTTTTGTTTTGCCCCATACCAAATAGAAAATGAACATAATTTTTTGGTTTAGTCGGTTCGGTTTAACTGAATCATCCTAAATAATCAAAATAATTTGTTACTTATATAAAAAATATATTTAATATGTTAATAATTTTATTTATTATTTATATATATATTTAGTTGAAAAAATTTTGAGTTCGGAAGGTTTCGATCTCTATTGTGCAATATGTAAGTCGTGATAAAGTGCATCTTTTTGTTTTATAAAGTGCAACGTGTTGTTTTATAAAGTGCAACATGGTGATGTATAAATTGAACTACTGTAATTTTGGTACATTAGCATGTTTGTGTTTTGTGTGGATAAATAATGTAATTGGTGTTAAAATATTATGTATATGTTTTTTTTATATATGTTTGTAGTATTTTTTGTGGGAACTGTTGACATTAATCGTGCAGTGTAACGATAGAGTGCAACATGTTGTTTTTGTGCAACGTGTTGTTTAATAAAGTGCATTGTATTGATATATAAAGTACACTATTTTATATGATCACATTTATGTGTTTTTTAAAAATAATATTTTAGAATATATAATTGTACATCGTATTAACATAAATAATTGCAATAAACTATTATCTATTATTTATAACAGTATATTTATTATTATTATTGTTGTTGTTATTATTATTATTATTATTTTGCAAATTCAAACATGAAATTGAACCGGATTAATTGAGTTATCTTGCTTGTTAATCTTTTTTTTTTTCAAAACGATAGAGAATATATATAACAAAGGCACAAATGTGCAAAGATACAACTTGGAACGCAGCCCACAGCTGAATAAAAAAGGGAGGACAGGTCAGAAGACCGCCTAGAACCTCAACTAGCCAAGCTAGAAAAGAGACACTCAAACACACTACAGACTCAAACAACACAACAACTAACAAAACCACCAACTAAAATCGCTTCCCACGGAAGAATAGAATCGGCCCTCACGGGGTAATCAACACAGGGGCCAGCGGCCCAGACCAAAAAGACAAACATAAACACTCAGGCAAAAGCCCACACCAAAAACACTAAACTAACACAGACTCAAAACTATAATAAGGAAAACTAACAAAGCCCTTCCACGTCGCACGAAATAGCACAACCAGCTGAGAAACGATTGACACAAGAAAAAGTCGAGATCCAGAAGCTCCTACCGAAACTGCGAAAGGCCTATACAGTAAGATAATCTGAACCCTAAATCCTTCCTCGAATCAACCCGTCAAAGACCGAGAGAGCTGCAATCAACCCCAACACCGGCGTCACCCGAGACTAGATGAGGCGGATAACACCAAATCCCGGTCGCCTAACACCACTAGCCGAACCGAGAGGGTGAGGTGAGATCGTGCCTTCAGCCCCAACCGCCGCGGCTTGAACTACCACAGCCATCGGGGCCCCTTCCCACCCGACGACGTTAGCCCCGACCGACCACACTACAGCCAACCGACGACAAGGGAACAGAGCCCCTCCAGGGAGGCGGAGCCACTCCACGAGCAACCTAATCCAACCATAATAGACAAGGGCAAGAGATAGAGCAAAGGCCTTACCATCTCCCATCGGGACGAAGACTGCACGAGACGATAGAAAACCGGTCTCAATTCTGTCGCGAATCGGCAGAGGCGCAGCCGCCAAAGAAAGCCCCATTCGCTACCGGGAAGAGGAGCCCAACACGCCGCCAGCCACAGTGAATCGAAGGAGCGAAACGTCAGGGGAAGGTGGAGGGCGGCCAAGACGACCCCTGGCCGTGCATATTCCGGCGACAAGGAAGGCAAATCGGCCGGAGATGAAGAGGACCTAGAGCAGAGCGAGGGTTTCGGCGACAGAGAGAATTATCTTGCTTGTTAATCAAACAAACCTAAATAATTAAATTAATTTATTATTTATATTATAAGAATATATTAATTATTATTTATATTTATGCAATATTTTTATATTATTTTTTTTACTGAATATACATAGTAAACATATGTGTAAAAATATTTTTTTATATAAAAAAACAATATTTTTATATATTTCTACAAATAACATATTTGGCCCATAGGTTAAATTGAAATATATTAAAATTTAATAAATTGCAATGGAGTCCTTTGAGCTTATCTAATTCTCAACTTCATGCCCACAAAATTCATAACATTAATTTTACATATGAATAGCATAACTGCCATTCAACTTCCAATGTTCATGAGATTTCTCTTCAAAAATCTTGCCGCCGGTCTGTTGAACGGAGAGACGCGGCGGCGACGAGATACAGAAGATAGCATATGGCTGAAGGCGGCGGCGGCGAGATTTAGGCATCACGAGAATTGGTGTACGCTGGTTTTTTTTCCCAGCGGCGGCGCACCGTCCTGTCGCACAGACAGGACCTTTGATACGGTGGCTTCGTCGAGACGGCCGCGACAGCGACTGACGGATGAGGAGAAATATAGGCGGACGCGGCGGCCGTTCTCGCTGGCGGCGACGCTGTCGTTTTCAGGTGGAGGCCATAGACGACGGCAGCTTCATGATTTCCCCGTCGTGAACTGTGTGGCGGCGCATATTCCGTCGGGCAGACACGATTCCACCGAGTGTCGAGGCGGCGGTGAGGCAGGGGCAACGAGGGACGGCGAAGGCGACGGACGATGGGGAACAGCTTCTACGCGGAGGCCGCTTGGGGCGGCCTCGCTGCTCCGGCGGCAGCGACGCTGAAACTTACAGTGTTCAACTGTGTGTGTGTATGTATGTTAGTCTGTGTGTGTCTGTGTGTGTGTGTGTGAGAGAGAGAGAGAGAG
>CACSLK010027752.1:19893089-19924971 GCA_902706635.1 Striga hermonthica | reverse complement strand
AAGGGGTGGGCGAAGGTCGCTTGTTTTCGGAACATTCCAAGGGGTGGGCATGTGGTCGACAACGTCCACGCCTCCGGGCTGGACGACTATAATGTTTTCGGAACATCTCTTGGGGTGGGCAAGTTACAAGTTCAAAGTCTTTCGTAAGGAGCACACATCAACATATTGGGCGACGATTAATTGGGCGATGATTAATTGTGTTGTGTTTCTATGGTTCATACTTATTTAAAAGCAGCAAGTGGTTTCTATGGTTTATCACGTTGTTGGGCGACGATTAATTGGGCGACGATTAATTGCGTATCATGAAGGACATCGAGCACAAAGATAATCAGCATATTCATAAGGAGCACACATCAACATATCTATAAGAAGTCATGATACAAAACAACACAGGAGGAGGAAGATAAAAGCATCACACAACACGAGAGAAACAAAGTTAAAGCTTTCAGTCCATAACGAGTACAAGATTACAAACTGCACTAAAATAAAATATGCAAATACATTGCCAAAAGCCAAAAACTACTTCGGAGGAGCAATGGTAGATGGAGCAACGCTAGCCGACTGAGCAGCAGTGACAAAAGATGATGAGGCAGCAGCAGAAGCTTGCGCAGCGGACGTCGATTAGGCAGCTGAGGACATGGCAGCGGCAGTCGATGGAATGCTGGCAGCTGACGGAGCAAAAGCAGCAAACCCCAACTGAGCCGCCGTGGTCGACTGAACGGCTGTAGAGGAGGTAGAAGCAGTAGTGGTGAAGTGCGAGGCGGCATTCGAAGAAAGGGAGGCGGCAGCAGAGTGAGCGATGGCCGAGGCAGATGGATTGGAGATGGACGATGGAGCATTGGTGGTCAAAGGCTGCGGAGGAAGGATGGCCACTGAGAGGCGGACCAAAGGCGCCTCGCCGGGCCTAGGCAGGTCGAACGAGCTCTTCAAAGAGGGATCCCCGCCAAAGTCCTCTCTAAAGACGCGGTCCACCAAGGATGCTCAGCAGGCAAACTGGGGTCACCGGTGAAGCTAGAGGGAGCAGAGGGAATCGCCTCCCATGTTTTATCCTGGTCAAGCTCGCCGGTGAATCCCATCTCCTTCAGCTGGCGCTCGACCTCCTCCATGCTGTAGGTGTAGAAGTTCATCCCCATCTCAGCAGCCTCTTTGAGGAACACCGTCGAGCATAGGTAGTCTTTGATCAGCTGCTCCCGATAAGCCTGGAGGAAAGTCTGACCGACTTAGGTCCTCCACAAGGCTCGACGGGACTGCTCGATCGCAGTAATAGCAGCGGCCTCGACTTCCTTCTTTCGACTAGCCCGCTCCACTTCAAGAGCTTTGTCCTTGCCCTGAAGTGCATCCTTATACCGCTGCTCATCCTTTTTCAGCTGCTCCGCCAAGGCGTGGCGTGTCTTGAGCAGGTCCTCATTTTCGGCCCTCAACTTTCTATTCTCCTCCTCGAGACGCCTGTTGTCGCCCTCGAGCACGGGAATTGGGCGACCAGTGCCATTCATCGTTTCCTCGAGGAGAGGCACGATGGAGACCAGAGTCTGTAGTAAGAATTGAAATAAGAAAGACACAAGGCAGGATGCTCGAAGGTAATGTTAGGAAGGACTGTGTCACTGCACGAATGCCGTATTCGGCCTGATTGCGACGATTCACTCCCCACCGATGTGTATCGTCGAACGGTAGGAAGCTCATCAGCCGAGACACAGTCTCTCGAGGGCTGGCAGACACCAAAGAGAGAGAAGAATGCGAGAAAGGAGGATTTTCGGAAGAAGCCGCTTCAAGTTGTGATCGCTTGGGGGAGGGCAGAGGATTAGCGGAATGCGGACCAGTCACCTCGGTCCGGGGACGTTTCTTGGAGGCGTCGCCCTCTTTGGTCGAGTGGGTGGGAAGGCGCTCGACTTGCCTGGGCGGAGAAGAAGGAGCCCCTTGCTTGCTCGAGTAGGAGGAGGCACCGGCACCAGACTTATCTGATCGAGAGGCTACATCTTTGGTCGAAGATTGCCCCCTGGCCTTCTCGACGTTGGCGGGAGTATCCTTATGAGCGGACCTCCTATCAGCAGATTTTTTAAGGTCGGGCTTGTGCAAAAATCCCTCTGCACCAACAGATCGCAAGTCAAAAAAGAGTTAGTAAAAAACATAAGATGATAAATTCAAAGCATATAATAAGGATGGCTCGAGCACCTTCCCGGGCCATTTTATTAACTTCGACAAGTTTAGGATCGATGCGAATTTGAAGAATGGTCTCGGCGAGAGGAGGAGAAAACGCCTTATGGGTCAAAATTCCACAGTAATGGAGAAGGTTATCATTTTCAAGTAAAGTAGTAGAAGCAACGGGATTGGAGTTCCACACTTGTATACGACGGTCGAAGAGTGGGTTAGCAGCAGGACGAGCAGGTTTTATGGGCACCTCTGTGAGCCAGGGGATGGGCGCCCAAGGGTAAGGCTGCGGGGGACGTACATACACAAACTGGTCTTTCCACCTCGGCACATTGGATGGTCGATCAGTGATAAAACAAGCTTTATTCCGGCTTTTCAAATAGAGGTCGTCTGATTGTTTGGAGGCAAAGTAACAGTATAAAAAAAAAAGTCTAAATCTACTCTACCCATACGAACTATGGACAAGATAATAAAGAACGCTAATGTCCTAAAAGCGCTGGGGGTGATTTGGTTGAGAGGCAGGCCATATAGGCCGCACAGGTCGAGCAAGGCTGGGCAGATAGGGAAACGGAGGCCTAGGTCGAAATGGGCGCGGAAGAAGGTATAATAGCCCTCAGGAGGATTATCGAAGGTATCATCGTCACCAGGAGTGAGAGCATTCCCAGGATGACCAATCGCATCAAAGTCGAGACGGGGAGCGCTCGAAGATGGTTTAGAGGGTTTGGACCGTTTGGATGGCTTAGGTCGAGGGGAGTGAGAGGGCATGGTCGAAGAAACGGGAACGCGAGCAGACAGCGGGACATGGTCTTGAGGATCATCCTCGTCTTCAATCTCGTCATCCTGACCGATAGCTCGACGAGCACGCTCGGCGGGTGGAGAAGGAGGGCGACTGGTGACCTCATCTTCAGGCTGGTCGACAAGATAGGTGGAGGGAGAAACGACAGTGGCTGTAGGGCTATTGCTGGTTGTCACAGGGGGAAGAACGAAAATGGGCTCAGGTTGAAGAATCTCTTGTACAGAATCGCTCGGTAGGCTGAGGGTCACAGAAGAAGAAGGGGGAGTTAGGTCCTTCCTGCTGTGTCGGTCATTCTCACTCGAAGTAGCAGAATCTGAGATAAAAGAAAGAAAAACTATAATTAATCGAATGAAGGAGCAAAAGCAGAGAAGAAGGCGGAAAAAAGTGAAGGAGAGCACAGCAGGAAGGACGAACAATGGACGGAGCCAGAATCGAGAAGAGGTTCGAGGAAAAGAGGAAGAACCCAAAAATTAAAAGTTAACAAACACAAATTGAAAGTCAAAGAAGACTTACTCATGGTGGGCGGCGGAGAATCTGCTGAGAAGATAGAGGACTCAAGATTGCTGGATGCTCGACGATTGCAGAAAGCTCTAGTGCGATGGAATACGACGGTGGAGAAAAGGGAAAAATTCTCCCAAGTATGGGTATTTATAGGGGCAAAGAGTGAGGGGGAGGAATTGCCGACCGTAGGATCGCAAGTAATGAAGGGCTACGATCAGAGGGCAGGCGAACAGACACTTACCTCAAACCGTAGGATTAAAGTAAAAAATCCAACGGTAGGAAGAAAAGAGGCGCATAAAGGGGTGTGAGGCTCGAGGCAGCGTGGGCCACGAGGTTATCATTATTTCTGAGCAGCTGAAAAGACGCATCCCAAAAGGGCGGGCAAGTGACGAAATTTGAAATTCAAAAAATGCAAAGTGGCGATCAGGAGAGGAAATAAACATACAGAAAAAGAAATGCGTCAGTTGGTCGAAAACAAAGAAGCAGAACCTCCTCGACATGGACCGAAGCCTACTCTTAGATCGAGTCGTTCAGACTCGACCAGAGTGGGGGGACTAGATGATAGGGGATATTATATACTAGACCGGTTCGCGGGGCTAACCGGAGAAAATAGGTCGGTTCGCCGGATTACCTAAATAAGAACGGACCGAATGATGTGGTCGAGCAGAACCAGACACCTGCAACGGAGGACAGAGAGTAGATAGCAGAGACTAACGAGATCATAAGTGGTCGACAGGGGCGAGTTACTCGAGGAATTGGTCGAAAGAGGGTGGTCGGATAGTGCGTGGTCGTATGGAAATGGTCGAATATTGGAGCGAACAAGGAAACCCCCAGCATCTGAAGGGGAGGACACGCGGCGGACTACGAGTGGTCAATAGCTATAACAAACTCTGACATTCTCTGACAAATGGGACGCGTTCCTGACACCAAGGATAGTGGAGGCGCGCGGTTGTACGGACGAGCAGAGGACAGTTGGCCGAACTCGCCCTACTCGCGCGTGTAGAACAGGTAACTCGCCCTTATAAATAGGGGCGAGAATCCTCATTTTCGATACAATCTCTGATACTCTCATATATTTACTGATATACTTTCTCTCTCAAGATCTGACTTGAGCGTTGGAGGCTCTTCACCGGAAAACACCTCCGGTGTGGGAGTTTCGTGCAGGTTCCGCGGTCAACCGGCGAGGAGAACGAGCTTAGGGCGATTTCCAGCCGGTCGGGGTGCGAGACTTGTATTAATATATATAAAGAATTACCATTTATCTAGAATAGTAAGTCAATCATTGGTCAAAACTGGTCAGCATTAATTACATGTCATTTATAGTATCTTTTTAATATTTTTTTTTAAAAAAAAATTGTCATTAAAATGAGGAGTTTGTTATTTTTTTATTTTCAAAAAAGTTGAGTTGCTATTTAAATTTAGTCTATTGAATACTTGTGATAATTTGACACGATGTGCATATCAAGCTGATAATGCTTGGGCTGCATCAATTAAATTTGGTTACTAGTTACAAAATACTATTTTTAAACTTAAATATAAATGTACGTCACGACTGCTAATTCAATTAAACATCGGCCAATTATATTCTCCAAATTTAAAACCAGATATTCGTCTAATAAAATTGCTTTGTTTGTCATCTTTTCTTATAATAAAAAAGTTACAATTGATTTAATAATAAAAAAGTGACGTGCTATTTTTTCTAACCATAAAATATACTTTTGTATTTATAAAATATCGAAAACTTTTTTTTTCTATATAATTGGCTAATAGCCTAATACATATGTTTTGATTAGCAGATTTCATTTAACAAAATAAATTACAGTTGATTTAAGGGTAAAAATATTTAAAAAAATCATTAGTTTATTTCTTTTGAATAACATTTTTTTCTAACCATCAAATCGAGCAGTCTCAATTAAAAAAATAAATCTTCAGCTGATTCAATAGTTTTGTTTGACAATAATATATAATGAAAAATAACACACGACTATAATTTTGGAACGATCAAAATTTTTTTGGTCATTGTTTAAATCAGAGATTCAAAATAAGAATAATTTTTATTTTTAAATTGCTTTAATTGTTAAGCGTGATGTATACAATAGTTAGATAGATTTATCATATATCATCCCCAAAATTAATGATTTTATTTCATTTTTTTCAATTTCAAAATACCAAATCAAATTTTTACAGTCTTTGTTTAAATTAGAGATTAAAAATATCTTAATCTCCATGTTTAAATTGCTTTAGTTGTAAAACGTGATGTATACAAGATTTAGATAGATTTATCACATATCTTCCCTAAATTAATGATTTTATTTTTTTTTCTAAATTTCAAAATACCAAATCCTAAAGTTGCGATTGATTTGATTAGTAAACGATATTTTGCTATCATAGATTCGGGTTATCATCAAATTCAAAATTTAAATTCCCGATATGTAGATATGGACATATTAAATACATATGATCCCTAAAATGAAGGATGTTATTCCGAACTTAAGATGTAGATTTATTATGCACGTGTCATAATACAATTTTACATGTTATGAAAGTCATTTTTTACCCGTGCATCGCACGGGATACACACTAGTATAATTATATGAAATATTAATATGAAAATATCTATAAATCATGAAACTAGTGCTGGAAAATTACAAATATAATACCAATTTTTTTAATATAAAATACATCATAACCTATATAGTGTAGGCTATTTACTCGATTTTATTATGTATATGAATTATAATTGTCAATTTAGTTCTCTTATTTTTCTGTTATTTTGTTTTTGTTGTCTTCTTTTTTAGTTTTCCCTTGCTAGGCTCTTTGAGCAGTGGCAAGTGCTTTTGTGTTGGTGTTGCTTGTTGTTGTTGGTTTGGCCTTGTTGTTAGCTATTCCTTTGTGTCGAGGCTCTAGACCGCTCATGGCGTGTTTCTCATTTTTAGTTTTCGGATTGTTGTGTTGTAATTCGAATTTTGTTCGCCTTTTTGAGTTTAATATAGTTGCATCTGTCGTTTCGGAAAAAAAAAATAACTAATTGTACTACATGAATTCCAAATTAAATTTAAAATAATAGTGTGCTTAATTTGTAAAATTGTAGTATATTTATGTAGTATTGAAAAGTTGTAAAAGTTGATATAAAACAAAATTTATGAAATATTATTACGGGTTTAAGAACAAGTTTTTTAGTTGGAGATTAATTACTGTCTGACGTGGCAGCTACTATAAAATGAGTCTGAGAACGAGTTTTTCGGTTGGAAATAGTCTTGAACTGCACCAAATTAAAGATACATAGGATTAGGAAGCAACTTAAATGCATGTAAGATCCAAGACATTATTACACCATGAGATGAGAGAGGTTAAAAAAAACGTAATAAATGAAGTTGGTGGACAGAAAAATTACTGCCACGAGACGAGAGTAAATAGAAAATGGAGAAACAGAAACGTTATGGAGTAGTACTGAACTCTGGACTTTATACAACTGGCTGCTGTTGCCTTGTAGCCACAAAACAACAATGTTGAATTTGCCCATGAAAAGAGGCAACGCAAAGAGACGAAGGTGAAAAAAAAGTGAAAGTCAGGAGGGTACGGGCCAACCCAAGGGACCCCTGGTAATTATAGGTTCACAAAGCAAAAGCTTTTCTCTCTCCTTACCCACACACTGTTTCTCTCTCTCTCTCCCCTTGCCTGCACAGATCTTTGCTTAATCAAGAAACAAAATAATTAAAGAATTGCCGATAACCCATTTGTGAAAATGCCCATTTGAACCCAAAAGGCGGAGGCTTTTCTGATTTCTCCGGGTTTTTTTTTTTTTTTTTTTCACTTTTTTCTTTATATTTTTCTGGTCCCTTTTCTTTCTTTTTTTCCGTCCCTTTTGGTTATGATGTGTGTAGTAGCCTTTGGTGGTGTGGGTTATCATTGGAGTGAACAAAGGAAAAGCTTATTATTGCGTTCTTGAGAATGAGCGTGCAGAAGGTTCATTTGGTTGTGTTGGTACTGTGAAGCATTGATCTGAAAAATGCGGGAAGCTGAGTTTAGTAAAGTCGGGGATTGAATTTTATTTATTTATTTATTCATTTTTTGGCCTATTTTTGTATCTTTCAAAATAGTTTCCTGCTTTGCCATAACCCAATCAACACAATGAGAAAGCATGGATGGCAGCTTCCTTATCATCCACTCCAGGTATCTTTGTCAATGTTTGTGAAAGTTAGTTTTTCATATACTATTTATATATGCATATATATATATATATATGTGTGTGTGTGTGTGTATTTATGGTTAATATGTATTCAAAATGAGCAGAGATGTACTCTTGCAGGTTGTGGCTGTAGCTGTATTTCTGGCATTGGGTTTTGCTTTCTATGTTTTCTTTGCGCCTTTTGTGGGAAAGCAATTGTTTCAGTATATAGTGATGGGGATATACACTCCACTTGTAAGCACAATTGCACCATTATCTTAAGATTATCCTTGGTAATTGCCTTTTTTTTTAGTGTGTTTTTGAAGAAATTGAGATCTGTATCTTAGCGCTTGTTGTTTTCGACTTTTCGGATTGTTTTGTACATAATTTCCTAAAAATTAGATTCCTTAGATTACTTTATATCAGAAAATATTTCTCATATAATTCGTTGAGAATAGCATTCAAGTGAGTTTCTCTTCCGACGGCATTGTAAGTGCTTGTACTATAAACTATATATATATGTCTAGCAGCCTTGTTACTGAGAAGTAAACAAATGAACCTGAAGTAGAAAATTGCTTGCTTACTATACCTAGTCTTATTCTTCTAACTTGTCAACTTCTCCCAGCTAATTTGTGCATTTGGCCTCTACCTTTGGTGTGCTGGTGCTGACCCTGCTGATCCTGGAGTGTTTAGATCGAAAAAATATCTTAATATTCCTGATAACAAGAAACCCACCGAACCAACCGAGCCAAACAATGGTGGAGAGCCTGTTTGTGATGCCAAGGCTACAACCGTTAGTGTGGAAGCTAACAATAATGGAAAATTGGATATGGAGAAGGGAGCTCGTCGTGATAAAGAAACTGAACGTAAGGGCACATGCTTCCTGGGAATTTTGGCTTTATTGCCATGTGCTTACGTTTGCAGCTCGCACGAGGAATCTTCTTGTGAACAGAGTGAAGATGGGATGTTCTACTGTAGTTTGTGTGAAGTAGAGGTTCGTGCAGTACATTTGTTCCTTATCCATATAATTGACTGGTACTGCATAATGTCTTGAATTGCACTGGTGAATTGGTGATACTTTTGTGATTTGATTTCTCTATGTTGGGTATGGTGATTGTAAGATTTAGAAGGTATTCGGCTAAAAATCTTGTTAGCCCCTTTGTGGTTTTATTTTGAAAAAAAATTCTTGGATTGGTAGGATAAATAAAGAGGATATTTTGTTATTTAAACAATTAAAACTAAATGATGGTTGTTTAAGTAAGATCTTATATTCTTATCTAGGAGAGAAGTCGAAGTCCCTCAATGAATTAAGTTTTTCCATATTTTTATTTTATGACTTCTATTGACCTAATAAGTTGTTTCTGGAGCTCAAAAGGTCTTCTATGAAGTTTACCTATCGTATTTAAAGAGCTTGTAAGCTCCTAAACATTTTATAAGATTTCTGTAAATAGCATATCAGCTCAACAAAGCGTTTTCTTCTAAGATTTTTGTTGTGTTCTGTGTCATTATGCACTCATGCTAAACCTTGCACCATTCCACTAAAATGGTCACCAACTAACAGGTTTACAAGTACAGTAAGCATTGCAGAGTCTGTGACAAGTGTGTCGACCGATTTGATCATCATTGCAGGGTAAATTTAATTTTATAGTTTGGGTAAATGTTTCACTGGTATTATTATAAGAAGGCCCTTACAATCTATATCCTTATCTTTTAGTGGCTAAACAACTGCATCGGCAGAAGGAACTATCGGAAGTTTTTTACTCTCATGGTGTCGGCTCTTCTCCTGGTATACTCAAACATCAGTTTTCTATTTACTTCATAAAACACAGTGTTTTCAGTAAGATGCTATTAAATAAGTGAGTATACATCAGAGAGAACTACAACATCTAATCTATCTTGCCTTCTCCACCTTGCGCAAGCTTACTTTGCCAAATTTTGAGTGGTAAATGAAAAGAATGGTTTTTTCGGTGAAAATGTGCTTTATATGGGCTAAGTTAGATCCTCAACCTAAAATCACCTCAAATTTTAATGTCTTCTAATATTATTCTATATTATTATTTGAGGTTAGTTTTGTTTTTAGATCGATATTGATGAGTATTTACATGTTTTATGTACCATGGACCTGAGGTTGCAGCTTATACTTCAGTGGTCGACCGGAATCCTTGTACTTATCCGGTGTTTTCTTGAGAAGAAGAAATTTTCAACTGACATTAGCTCGAAGTTGGGAAGCAGTTTCTCAGTGATTCCTTTTGTAATTGTAGTGGTGAGTGTTTTTTCGTGCTCCCTTAATTTTTATATTGGCATGTTCGTATAGATTTTCTGATTGCCAACCGACAGAATTTTGTAGTGTGTGTAAGATATTTAATTTAAAAAAAATAATGCAGTATTACAGAACAATAATACTCTGTAAGCCTTTTACCTTTTTCGCAGGCTGTATGCACCATATTGGCCATAGTTGCAACCCTGCCGCTTGCTCAGCTTTTCTTCTTTCACATTCTTCTGATTAAGAAGGTTGGCCTTGTTTATTAATTCTTTTCTTGTTTATCTTGCTTGTTACTTGAAATAAGAAATTTACGAACCAAATACACACTGATCCAATCTAAATTAAAAATGAAAAAAAAAAAATATCTTCGACAATTACATAAGCCCTCACAAATGCATCCTCAGATTATGCAAATTCATAAAACTAGAAGCAAACGTCAAGTTGATATTCGGAACCTTCGAAGATCAATGGTTCTCTTTCATTTTTGTAATTAGATTTATATTTCTCTGGTGTGTTTTCAACTCTCTCAATCTGAACGGTATGGTAATAATAGGGGATAAGCACGTATGATTACATAATAGCTCTGAGGGAGCAAGAGCAACTAGGTGGCGGAGGCGAGCAAAGCCCCCAGATGTCTACTGTTAGCTCTATTACAGGATTAAGCAGTGCAAGCTCCTTCAACACTTTCCATCGAGCAGCATGGTGCACACCACCACGACTCTTCGTTGAAGATCAGGTAAATTTCTATTCAAACTTTATTAGACGTAGTTTTCATACTCTTTCTATTCATCTGTTTCATGAAATAGAATTTGGTAATTTGGTCCTAGCAATCACAAACCAAGTGGATCAAGTTTTTTCAAGATTCTTAAATTTGTAGCTTCTATCCCAAATCCCGCGCCGCAGATTAACTTATAGTCTTGTTTCCATTACAGTTTGACGTGGTACCTCCAGACAACAAGTCCGTTAGTTCACTCGGGAAAAAGACAATACCAGACGACCAAGCCAAGAAGAAGAATCCCGGGCCTGTAAAGATTAGCCCATGGGCATTAGCGCGCTTAAATGCGGAAGACGTTTCGAAGGCCGCTGCCGAGGCCCGAAAGAAGTCGACGATCCTCCGTCCCATAACAAGGCCCGGTTCAACCTTTGCCCACGAAACAGACAGCAGCTTCGGCAGCAGCAGCCGTAGGACAGGCCCAAGGCCCGAGAGCAGCCGTAAACGAGGGAGCAGGCGAATCCGCCTCCCAGCAGACGTGCCCCTCAACCCTCGAGATCATCGTCTGGTAACTGAGTCATCGTCCAGCCTGGGCCCATTACACCTGGAAGCTCCAAGTGATTATCGGGCCGGTATCCCGGGCCTGGCTGGGGGCATCATTGCTTCTTCACCAGAGAGTAGCTTGGATTCTCCAGATATTCAACCGTTTCGGGCTTCCTCTTTGGGCCCGGAAGAGGGGATGAGGCCTGCTGGGCTTCCTGCTAGCAGAGGTGTGACTAATCAGGTGGATATTCCTTTTTCGAGATCGACTAGCGATGGATATGATGCGTCTGGCGGTGAGGACAGTGACCGAGTCCCTACGAGAATGACGCACAAGTCGAATAACTGGAGTAACACCCTGTTTGGCTCTGAACCTGATAGAAATGTGTCGAAATTTGGGTCGCCATCTTCTTCGTCTATGTTGCCGAATCATATGAAGGTTTGAATGCACTAGAAAGTTGGGATCTTTGAGATTTTTTCTGTGTGTGGTGGCTACCCTTGGGCCATTGCTAGATATCTTGTCTGCTGATTTTTCGGAAATTCGTTGCAATTTTTGGTTCCAGTTCATCGTCAAGGGTGGTGAAAAAAAAGTGCTGCAAAGATGTAAATTTTGTGTCCCTAGCTAAAGTTTTGTACCGGATGGAGAAAGTAGTACTGATTTGAGGTTAACGAATTTTCGTTGCAATTCTTCGTTGTTTGATGGAGCTTTCATCTCTCCAGTACTATTTTGTTGTTTGATGGAGCTTCTTTGTTGCCAACATACTTTTAAATTTTTAAATATGTGATTCACCCTTCTCTCACGAGCATAACCAGTTACGACTAAAGGCTTATTATGAGATTTTGTGCCCAACAAGTCTTCATATGTGAAGGAGACCTGCCGCATCGTAGTCTTTTGGTCACATCGTTTTTTCATCACTTGAGACATCGTTTTGCTCGCTTGTTACATTACAAGTGAAACTTTTATATCCTTCCATGCAGCTAGCAACCGAAGCAAAATTCGCAGTCCATTTGTCTTCTTCAAGTGATATCTTGCCTTGTCATGCCAGCTGCATAAATTTATCTTCAAGACGAAGCAATCTTAGATGGAGTGACTCACCAAATGATGATACTTGCAGTATTTTGGATTTTCTACTTGTCATAAGTTGTTCTCGAATCAAATCGTCCAAATTTCCATAAATATGAGTCTAGGAAATGATATTGTTTGGCTTGCATCTCCTTCATTGTTAATATTCTTTGCCCCATGTCTTGAGGGACTTCTTTCTTTTCCACAACTTTTTCACTTATATTTTCCCTTGTGTTTCACAGCATAAAAGGAAGATAGCTTATTTCATAATTTGCATTTCAAACTTTTGATTCCATATGAAACTGTGAATTAAATCTCTTAAATTTTATTTCAAGTGTTGTATAAACTAATTTAAAGAGATAAAATCTCCCAATATGTTAACTGTAGAATTATGGAATGCCATACCATTTTTTTTTTTCATAACTTGTTAGATAATTTTTTTTTTTTTTTTTTTTTAAATGTTAGCAGTGATAATTTCTTCACGATCATCTTACAAAATCCTTCAAATATGATTTTTAATTTAAATACGGGATAACACAACTAAATATTATTTCTCCAAATATGGTTTTTAATTTAAATTCGGGATTACACAATCAAATATTATTATTCTATATACGAGACATTACTTTATCTACATAATGTTGGATCCTTAATCCAACATTGGGTTAATATGTGAAATAATTATTGTATTGTGGTTATCAAATAAAGAAGCCCAAATAAAAGTGATCAATTAAGTTTTAAAGTTATTGGGCTTTAAAGTATCAATATGGTGTGAGCCTTTAATGTGTAGAAACCAATGGGTCTTCTATTTTAATGATGGGCTAAAATAGAGATGGCCAATGTAACTTAATGTACACAAGGGTTGTGGTCCCTAGGTCATACGACATCGACAGATTATCTCTTCTGCATCCCATCGACAGAGAGGTTACGAAGAAAAGCTAAAGGGTTCTCTGAAAAGGTACACGATCGTATAGACCTAGAAGGCCAAATCCCCAAATCAATCACCTATGGATTCAGGTACGCTTCCGCTATTCAGTTTTGATTCTCAATTATTCGATATGAAAGCTCCTGGATTATAGCGATGTATTTCGCCTAAAGTTAGTTCCAACAAATGGTATCAGAGCCTCTTCATATTGAATTTTGGGGAATCAATTTATTTTGATTTGTATGGATTGAACTATGCGTGATTGATTTCAGTTCGGATATGTATGTTTCGGATTCGTGACTATGGAGTATATATGTATATTCTGTTGAATATTTTTTAGATATGAGGGTTGGTTGATTCAAATTGATATAACAAATCATGCGTGAAATATATATTTTTTGCGAGATTGATTGCTGTTAAGATTCGGGAACCTTCAGTTCGTATATGGATTCGGTTACATTCATTTGTGTGAATTATATATTTGAAATCAATGGATGATTATTTTTTTTTTATTGAAGCATGGACTTGAGTGGATTATGGATTCAGATCAAGTTTGATTTAGTTTCAATTATTTGCGTGTGTTATTCGAAATTGATAAATAATTAGGACAATCCATTTAATTAATCTGAGTATAGAAGTCAGACCCTGCTCTCGGATTATTTGATTGGCAGTTATGTGTAACTGGATTTAGTTTTCGGTGTGATAAAGGTTAAACCTTTAAGTCTATTTTCGGTCTTAATATTTTAAATTTTGGATTCGAATATTGGTATAAAGTTTTATATATTTTGAGATAAATTAATTGAAGCAACATGTCGCCAAAGCGACCTCTTTTGTGGAAATTAATTTATTTTGAAATATAAAAGGATATGGGTACATGTAATTTGAGTGAGTATTAACCGGCCCAAAGGAAGGGGAGTGCTCATTAAAATTACATGTGCTATTGCGGTAATAAACATGTGATGATTATTTGGTTTTACATGTGAACAATAAGTCGGCCCAAATGAAGATTTATTGTTTGATATGTTCTTATTGTCAATGTTTGATTACTGCATCAATTACAAATTAATATTTTGTCCAAAGATAAAATATTAATGGAGTTGCGATGTCTTGAGATAGGATTACCTTTATTTGAATTTATAATTTTAATTCTAAGTATTTTTCGTGAGCATGATAAGTTTATTTTTTCTTTGGATTCAGCTATGTCTACTTCTGCTAATATCACTGCCAGCATCAACTCCATTCCTATGCTAAATGGCTCAAACTTTAAGGCATGGCAAGAGAATCTTTTAATAGTTCTCGGTGTCATGGATCTCGACCTTGCGATAAGGACTGATTCTCCACCTCCTCTTACGGATAACAGTACTTCAGATGAAAAGAGGGACTTTGAAAGGTGGGAGAAATCGAATCGCATGTGTATGATGATCATAAATAAAGCCATTCCGGAAGCATTCAGGGGCACTATGTCTGAAAATATCGTTACTGCTAAGGAATTCCTTGCAGATATTGAGAAAAGGTTTGTCAAGAACGAAAAGGCTGAAATTGGTACGCTTTTGGCAAATCTTATCTCAATGAGGTATGGTGGTAAAGGTAATATTAGAGAATACATTATGGAGATGTCTCATACTGCTTCAAAATTAAGAGCACTTAAGCTTGAACTCTCTGAGGGATTGCTAGTGCATTTGGTTTTGTTATCTCTTCCGGGACATTTTAACCAGTTTAAGGTGAGCTATAACTGTCAGAAGGAGACTTGGTCTCTGAATGAGCTCATCTCATACTGTGTCCAAGAAGAGGAAAGGTTGAAGCAAGATAAGACAGAAAGCTCTAATATTGCCTATACTTCCAAAAATAAGGGCAAGGGAATAAAGAGGAATAAGGTTAAGGAAGATGCACATACAGTCCCACAAAAGAAACAACAACCGACACCTAGTGTGTCTAATGATGTCAATTCTGACACCACTTCGGGTTGTTTCTTTTGTAAGGCTGAAGGACATACAAAGAAGCAGTGTGCCAACTACCACGCTTGGCGTGCTAAGAAAGGTATGTGTTTAATTTGGTTTGTTTTGAGGTTAATTTAACTTTGGTTCCTGGACACACGTGGTGGATAGATTCTGGTGCCACAACTCACATCAGTGTGTCCATGCAGGGTTGCCTCCATTGCCGAAAACCAAGTGATGGTGAAAGATACATCTATGTGGGTGACGACAAGACAGTTGAAGTTGAAGCAATTGGAAAATTTAGATTATTGTTAAAGACTGGATATTATTTGGATCTTGATGAGACATTTGTTGTTCCATCTTTTAGACGAAATTTGATTTCTATTTCTGTTTTGGACAAATTTGGTTATTCTTGTTCATTTGGAAGTGGAAAATTCAGTTTGTTTCATGATTCAAAATTGGTTGGTTCTGGTTCTTTATCAGGTTATGATAATCTTTATTTACTAGATACTATTGCTTCATTCAATGAATCTCTGCATATAAATACACGTGGTGTGAAAAGAAAATTAACCGATGAGAATTCAGCTACGTTGTGGCACAAGAGATTAGGTCATATCTCCAAACGGAGAATAGAGAGACTTGTGTCCGACGATATTGTCGACCCCTTAGACTTTACAGATTTTGACATTTGTGTCAACTGTATTAAGGGAAAGCAAACCAATAAAAGGAGATTTGAAGCCAATATGACTTCAGACGTCTTAGAACTTATACATACGGACATTTGTGGGTCGTTTCCTACAGTTGCTTGGAATGGTCAACAATATTTTATAACGTTCATAGACGATTATTCAAGATATGGCTTCATATATCTCATTCATGAAAAATCACAGTCATTGGACGTGTTCAAATCCTATAAGGCTGAAGTTGAGAATCAACTCAACAAAAGGATTAAAACTGTTAGATCTGATCGTGGTGGTGAATACTACGGTAGATGTGATGGTTCAGGTGAACAACGTCCAGGACCGTTTGCTAAATTCCTAGAGGAATGCGGTATCGTCCCACAGTACACTATGCCGGGTTCGCCCACTATGAATGGTGTTGCTGAAAGACGAAACAGAACGCTTAAGGATATGGTAAGGAGTATGATTAGTCACTCTACCTTGCCACAATATCTCTGGGGTGAATCACTAAAGAGTGCAGCGTATATCCTTAATAGAGTTCCAACTAAAGCAACTAATAAGACCCCTTATGAACTTTGGACAGGCAAAAAGCCCAGTCTAAAGCATTTGCACGTTTGGGGGTGTCCAGCTGAGGCTAGGCCATATAGGCCTAATGAAAAGAAACTGGATGCAAGGACTATTAGTTGTTATTTTGTTGGATATTCTGAACGATCAAGAGGGTATAAGTTTTATGATCCCACAAATAAGTCTATTTTTGAGTCTGGAAATGCTCGGTTCTTTGAGGATGTTGAGTTTGCGGGGGGAGATGATGTTAGAGACATTGTCTTTGAAGAGGAATATGTTGATATTCCCATAGGTGTTGTCAGCATTGATCAGGACTCTGCTCCTATCACTGTTGAGGACACAAATCAGGACAATGTCATAGAACCTCATGTTGAACAAATTCTACAACCTCAAGAACCTGTGCCATTAAGAAGATCCACGAGAGAAAGAAGAAATGCAATACCAGATGATTATATTGTGTTTCTCCAAGAAAATGAGGTTGACATTGGAATGATGGAAGATGATCCTATCAACTTTCATCATGCCATGGAAAGTTCAAATTCTCAAAAGTGGATAGATGCCATGAATGAGAAGATAAAGTCTATGAGTGACAATGACGTTTGGGAACTCGTCCTATTGCCAGAAGGTATGAAACCCATTGGTTGCAAATGGATATTTAAAACCAAGAGGGATTCAAGAGGCAATGTGGAAAGATTCAAAGCTCGTCTTGTTGCAAAAGGCTTTACACAGAAAGAAGGAATTGACTATAAAGAGACTTTCTCTCCAGTTTCTTCGAAAGACTCTTTTAGGATTATAATGGCACTAGTGGCGCATTTTTATCTTGAGTTACATCAGATGGATGTAAAGACAGCGTTTCTCAATGGCGACATTGATGAGACTATTTATATGGTGCAGCCAGAAACTTTGAGTCCAAAGACTCAGAGAATATGGTTTGCAAACTTAAAAAATCCATCTATGGGCTCAAGCAGGCATCTAGACAATGGTATTTCAAGTTTCATCAAGTGATCATCTCGTTTGGTTTTGAGATGAACTTGGTTGATGATTGTATATACCATAAGTTCTGTGGGAGTAAGTATATATTTCTGGTTTTGTATGTCGATGACATCTTGCTTGCCAGCAACGATATAGGCTTACTGCATGACACCAAGAAATTTCTAGCTAAGTATTTTGAGATGAAAGATCTTGGTGTCGCCTCTTTTGTGTTAGGGATAGAAATACACCGAGATCGCTCTCGGGGTACATTGGGCTTATCACAAAAGGGCTATATCGAAAAAGTTCTCAAAAGGTATGGCATGCAAGACTGCAAACCAGGAGATACCCCTGTTGCTAAGGGAGACAAGTTTAGTCTCAAACAGTGCCCTAAGAATGATTTTGAGGAAAAGGAAATACAGAAGATTCCTTATGCTTCGGCAGTAGGAAGTCTAATGTATGCCCAAGTGTGTACGCGTCCGGATATTGCGTACATTGTGGGTGTGCTTGGCAGATATTTGAGTAAGCCGGGGTTAGACCATTGGAAAGCAGCCAAAAGGGTCTTGAGGTACTTACAGAAAACAAAGGATTACATGCTCATATATCGGAGATCGGATCAGCTTGAGATCGTAGGATATACCGACTCTGATTTTGCTGGATGCCAAGATACTATGAAATCTACTTCAGGCTATATTTTTCTGCTCGCCGGAGGAGCTGTGTCTTGGAAGAGTGCTAAACAGTCTATTATAGCCTCTTCTACCATGGCTGCAGAATTTATAGCATGTTATGAGGCATCAAACCATAGAGTATGGCTTCGAAATTTTGTCACGGGGCTGCGAATAGTGGATGGCATTGAAAGACCACTTAAGTTATTTTGTGACAATAAATCGGTTGTGTTGTACTCCAATAACAATAGAAGCTCTTCAAAGTCAAAACATATTGACATCAAGTTCCTAGTTGTTAAAGAACGAGTTCAAAGTGGACAGTTGTCTATTGAACATATCGGAACAAACTCCATGATTGCGGATCCGCTTACTAAGGGGTTGTCACCCAAAACGTTTCATGAGCTTACTGCTCGTATGGGTATAATGCCTTTGATAGATATTCAGTTTTAGTGGGAGTTTGTAATGTTCTTTGATATAGACATTTTTTGTTACTTTAGTTTTATGGATATTTTGAGGTTTTTTTCTGCAGAATTTAAGTTTTAGTTATTTCACACTTTGATTAAGGAATATGGTTGATCTCACTTAAGTTTAAGGTGGACCAAGTTGGAACAGACATGTGATGATCACATTTCATGTAGTTTCCATGCTACACATCCACATCATAATCCATGTCATTCATTTGTATTGGCATTGTGACCATTGATGGTTGAGTTGCGATAAATGTAACAAATGCTGCTTTGATCCTATGTTGATGTGATTGATGGACCGGATTGGTTAATGATACTTTTGGTTATGACAACAAATTTGAGCTCATAAGGTTATTTAGCAATGCATAATTATAAAGTTACACATATAGCCCAAGTGGGAGATTGTTGGATCCTTAATCCAACATTGGGCTAATATGTGAAATAATTATTGTATTGTGGTTGTCAAATAAAGAAGCCCAAATAAAAGTGATCAATTAAGTTTTAAGGTTATTGGGCTTTAAAGTATCAATAGGGTGTGGGCCTTTAATGTGTAGAAACCAATGGGTCTTCTATTTTAATGATGGGCTAAAATAGAGATGGCCAATGTAACTTAATGTACATAAGGGTTGTGGTCCCTAGGTCATACGACATCGACAGATTATCTCTTCTGCATCCCATCGACAGAGAGGTTACGGAGAAAAGCTAAAGGGTTCTCTGAAAAGGTACACGATCGTATAGACCTAGAAGGCCAAATCCCCAAATCAATCACCTATGGATTCAGGTACGCTTCCGCTATTCAGTTTTGATTCTCAATTATTCGATATGAAAGCTCCTGGATTATAGCGATGTATTTCGCCTAAAGTTAGTTCCAACACATAAGACCTGAGTATCTTAACATATATTTCAACGTTAGATGAATTAAATTTGAATATGTACGTCCGCGAAACATAAATGGTTTATATTTGAATCCTGTCAAAACATAAATTTGGAAAATAATTTTTTGCAACTTGTACCTCCTGCTAGGGATGGACAGGGACCTGGCTAGCGCTATAGCTTTGCAAGGTAAGGAAATGTTCAACTCCGGTGATATTATTTCCTTGATCTGATAGGTACAAACTTTTCGAAGCGAAGTGAAGTCATAGAACTTCCTGCCACCTTCCATGCGGTAAAAAAAAATGGCGTCAGGNNNNGGGGGGGGGGGAAGTTGTGTAAGACCGGCCGGAGAAACGAGCTCCACACAAGGACAACTCGAGAGTTCATGGCAGAATGGTTTTTGGCGATTGCAACCTAAAGTTTTTTTTTTCTTGATTTGCAACCTATAATACACGGTTTGTCTATATCGCAACCTAAAGGCCATCACAGTCCTATTTTCCACCAAAAAAGCGAGTGTGCGCTCGAAACTTATGGGTAAAATCGCCTTTTCTTTGAGGTTTGCCGGACAAATTGGTATTTTACGAACTGAACAAATTCTATTAATTAAATTCATCTGGCTCCCACGAACAGAGTAACCGACTCCCCCGAACAAAATAATCGACTCCCGTGAAAATCTTGGAGACATAGCTTGGAGACGATGTCTCAATTATGCAATTGTAGCATCATTGTTGTGACGAAAATGTCGTAGACTGTTCATAGTCCAGGAAGGAGTACATTTGTTGCGCAAAATCACGGGTAAGTGATTAATTAGGGTTAACCTAACTTCTGATTTTGGGTAAATTTGGTGAACCCTAATTTCTGAAATTGATCCCGTAAACTAAGTTCTCTTTTCCACTGAATCTTGTAGGACGATGGTGATTGTTCATTTTTTTTTTCTTCTAAAATTACCCTAATTTGTGAATTTGGGAAAAAATAGTGAACCCTAAATTCTGAATCGGGCAAAATTATTGAACCCTAATTTATGAAATTGATCTCGTAAAATTGAGTTCCTTTTTTTAATGAATTTTGTAGGAGGATGGTGATTGTTCCTTTTTTCTGTAATTAACCTAATTTCTGAATTTGGAGTAAATTAGTGAACCATAATTTTTGAATTTGGGTAAAATTATTGAATTTTATGAAATTGATCTCGTAAATTGAGTTCCTTTTTCCACTAAATTTTGTAGGAGGATGGTGGTTGTTCATTTTTTTTCGTGGATTGAACTACCATTGTACCCTAGAGCTCGTGAAATCATTCCAGGGCTTTTGAAACGTGCCAACAAGTTTGAAAGCGAAACTCAAATTCTTGAAGCAGACGTGATGAGATTGGAAGATGATATGAAGAAGCTTCAATCAGATTTGAAAGAGGCCGAAGCTTGTATTGAAGCTATTAAAGAAGAAATGGCTAAAATGGAATTCTGCTTGAAGAGGAAAAGTTCAAAATTACTATTAGAGTCACTATCAGATTGGACTTCCAAATCATCACCCAATTCATAAACATTCTTTTTCCCCCAATTGTCAATTTTATCATCTATATCCTCCCCACCATCCCCACAAAAGGTAAGGGTTCATCAACAGAAGGCAAACCATCAGAAGGTTCAGTAATCATCCCTGTGCCTATGTTTTCTGTATGTTTAACATATAAACCAACCATTCTTTTACTATCAACCCAATTAACAGGATTTATAGCATCCATGTCATTTTGAAAGACAAACACAGACCGACAATCGTTTATACTATTTCTACTACAATGCACACACTTAACATCTTTTATCCCAATTTCAGAAGACATACAGAATATTTCAATTAATGAGAGTTCATCAGGTAGTCAATGTGCCTTACCCTCATATGCTCACCAGTGTAACAAGTGTTACCGAGTTCTAGAAATTACCTACCATAATGAAATAAAATGGTAAACAATTGTGAACTAGGACCTGAAGGGGACAAGAATATTACACAAATCAATATCTTGGTCCCAGTTATCAAATTAAAAAAAAAAAAAAAACTGAATAAAATACTAAACTAATATATCCTTTTCAAAAAGGGACCACATTTCCAACAAAATCCACATTTTCATATTTGGACCCATTGACTGTCGGCAAATTCAAGAATTTTGTCTCCACATGAGAAAAGAGAAGGCATAATCACAAAAACATACTACCAATATAAAAGATTGCGTCAAATTCGACAAGAAAAAACAAAATTAAAAGTTAGGGTTTGAACAACAAACGTAATCGGGGCACAGTCTTTCGGGTGGAAGATTCTCATCATTGTCGCGTACCTTCCATCCCATCAAGACCGCAATCAAGTTTGATTCATAATTTTTATGTTTAAATCGAAAGAAAGTTTGAGATTGGATGTCGAGATTGAAAGTCGCAGAGGCTAAGAACCCTAGTTTTAGATTTGGGATTTGTGTTGAATTTGAAAACTATTTTGCATAAATTCAATCTGTTGAGAGACCGACAGTCATACACTTCATTGGCGATTTTACCATCAAGTTTCAAGCATGCGAGTCACACGGTCGCTTTTTCGGTGGAATATGGGACTCCGATGGGCGTTAGGTTGTGATATACACAAACCGTGTGTTAGAATATCACTTGTGAGTTGTCCCACACCATTCATACATGGAAAATAGGCTCAACTTATAAGTCTAGTGGGCCTCTCCTCCTTCCACCAATTGGTTTTGGGATGGAACCCCACTTGGGCTTCATCTGGGTTTTCCCTGTCTTGGTGAGCTTCATCTGCGTAGGACCACACCTGTTTTCTCCCAGTTTCTTTCATGATATCAGAGCCGGTTCTATTGGTGACCGTGCGATGACGTACCCGTCACCCAACCCAGTTGGGTTTCGGCTTCTGAAGGACTCACAAAGTGAGGGGCGTGTTAGAATATCAATTATGAGTTGTTCCACATCGTTTATACATGGAAAATAGACTCACCTTATAAGTCTAGTGGGACTCTCCTCCTTCCACCAATTAGTTTTGGGATGGAACCTCACTTAGGCTTCATATGGGCTTACCCGCGCTTATGGTGTGGCTCATGTTAGTGGGGCCGCACCCGTTTTCTTCCAGTTTCTTTCACCGTGTATTATAGGTTGCAAAATCAGGAAAAAAAAAAAAAAAAAACTTTAGGTTACAATCACCAAAAATGCATATAGTAAATGTTGCAAAAAATTATTTACCCTTTAAATTTAATCACTAGTTTATACATATATAAGTAATATCATTTAATATTGCTTACCATGCATTATTTGGTATACAAAAAGTATGCAAATCGAAAATAATATATATATATATATGTATATATATATGATAATAAGAATTACCATTTACTAAAAATAGTAGCAAAAAAATTTAGGAAACAATTAATGAATACTATTTTTGAAAGCTTTTTAAATATATGCATTAATTGCTTCCATATACACATCTTCAAATAAGATCAAATAAGATATGTTCAAAACATTATTTCAATAAATTTATTAATATCTGCAATATTTTCATTATATTTATTATAATTACAAGATTGATTTTGTGATTCCATGTTGATAATATTTTGGTCAAGATAAATACTATTTTATTAGTATTTGTAATACTTTCATTAATATTCATTATAATAAATTGCAAGATTGATTTGATGATCCATGTTGATAATATTTTGGTCAAATAAATATTACACCATATTTTAAGTTTAAACCATAATATTAATTTTTTTTCACAGATATTCATTTTTTATCTAAAAATTTTTATGGACAATCGTAACAGGTTAGATAGAATCTTTTTTCCAACTACGCAGGCAAAATAAAGTTGGTGAATTAGTTTTTGCCAATATATTTTTTTCTTAAGCTTTCTTTTGATAAATATGAAAAATAAATTGTTCTTCAAATTAATATAATTTGTTCTTCAAATAAATAATTTTACCAATGATAAATAATTAAAATTGAAATGTATTAACTATTTTTTGGAATTTATTTGTATATTATTGGCACCCATGATTATTTTTTCATTTTTTTATTTTGATGAAGGTATTGAGTTTTTGGCAATTTTTAAATTAAATTTGTTTAATTAGTATATAAAATTAAATTCCAAAAACATGTGTATATATAGTAAAAAATTTATACACTATTTAATTTTAAATTTTATTTACATATTAAATTCATCATAAATAAATAATACTAACGTGCAGTAAATATTTTTCATTACAGAAAATAAAAATAAAAGAATACGTACAACTTCTATAAATTTATAATAATAATGACATTATATTGCAACAAAGTTTATAGTAAAATAATAATTAAGTTTATATGGTGAACAAAAATAAGTAAAATTGTTATTCTCTCTTATATCAAAGAATAAATATATATATACTAAAATCAAATTTAAATTAGTATAAATGTGTTAGTGAGATAATATATTAATTACAAACTAGCTATAACATGCCCATATTTAATGTTTTGACTAAAAAAACAACTGATTAAAAAGGGTGCAAAATAGATTATAACCTTATTTTTAATACACTTAACGCTAATTAAAAGAGGTGAAAAATAGATGATAACTCTATTGTTTATTAACTCATTTAAAAGCCTAAGCATGTGAAAATAACTCATTTAATATTTTTGTCATGTGCATTGCATGAGGTACGTACTAGTTGATTATGATGAGCTAAAAAAGATAATGTTAATTACAGAAATGATGCCTATTAGCAACTAGGCAGTTGATATGGAAACCTTTGACTAAAGAGTTTTGATTTTGGGCAACAATAATTAGTACTTGCCACAATAACAATTCATTGTACTCAACAAACTGTTGGTGTATTTAGTGGAGATTTAAACATACTAGTATTCTACCTGTGCATTTGCACAAATGTAAATAAAATATTGTGAGTTATTTGTATGCATATAATGATTAATTATTTTTCTTTCACGTTTTTGCAGCCAAATTTACAATTGAAGGAGTTGATTTTTTTTCTAAATTGCGTTTATTAGATTGGATGTAACGTATATTTTGGTATGTATTTTTTTATAAAATTATTTATAATTTATTTAGGAGTTTCATATACTTTTTTTATTTTCCAAAACAAATAATTTACATGTTACCACAATAATAATATCTAATCACATTATATGGTAACACATTAATCAAAAGTTCAAAATGATTTTTGTATTTTAAATTGATTAGTGTATTGATTATCTATTAATTAGGTTAAATGAATGAAAAGTAATGATTTTTGGGGGGAAAATGTGAAAGTGCCATCTAGGTATAATTTATGAGGTTTTCTTAAATGTAGAAGAGCTAGTAATTATATATATATAGATTTGATGGTTGTAAGATTGCGAAATTCTACGTCCCCGTTACGGAACCAATCCGTTAGGGTTTCTAACCATTGGATTAACAATCCCGACGATTACATGATAAGTTACAAACTTAGACGAAATGATTGCGTAACGAGACTGTAACATCTCCCCATAAGATAATAGCTTCTTCCTACAATTTGCACAATCATCATGCCCACAAGCACGATCTCTGTACCCATGTAACAAGATTCAGGAACACTTCAATGCCATTACCATAATGAACTTAGAACAATCAAGATATAATAACTTATTCCTATAATTTTTACAATCATTTTGCCCATAAGCACAAACTCTGCACTCATTTGAAATGAACACTTCAATGCCATTACAATAATGAACTTGGAAAAATCAAAGACTAGCTTGGAACTAAGTTGTCACAAAAAAAGAAAAATAATAATAATAATAAAATAAAATAATAAAAAAATAAAAAATAAAACATTAAATAAGAATGGAAAATTCAAGAAACTCAACCAACTCTTGATGTGAATTTCTTCAAAATGCCAGATAAAACCAACAACATTTTACAACCCACTGGGTCAAATGTAGTAACAGAGTAACTATCTCAACAAAGAATTGAAGTACAACCATATTAACTGAAAACAAAAAAGGAAAGGAACAACTATATGTGACTATGCAACTTTATAAAACTTTTTTTGCAAGATAGTACAACAGTGACTAATCCAATCTCCCCGGACGTTGAAACGTCATCCTTCTTCAGCTACACGCATATTACCGATATCACCATAACAATCTTCGGAAAACCCACTTTCGAGAACCCTTCAGCGGCACAGACTTCATTAAATCCAAAGCCAAAACTCAAATCTTTCTCATTCATATCCTCCCATTGTCAAGGTGCAATATTAAGGGCTTCCAGAACCGGCTCGCTCTCCGCATTTTCATTCTCCATGCGGTAAGACTTGCAGCTGAAGTAAAAAACCGTGCTCATCATCGAGTCCACCAGCACAACAAACGAGTACATCACGACCAGCAAAGGCCCTTCCCAAATCCTCGACGACCCATCTCCATAACTCAACGTCTTCACCCTGTGCTCAAAAAGTCCCTCCACAAATGCCAACCCCATAGTCGACCCGAGAAATATCAACAGCCCCACCTGAGTCTGGCCCCTAATCAACGAGCTAGACCTCAGCAAGGCCTGCGGGCCCGACACGTCCTCCAGAACCGAGATCACAACACCAATATTGCAAATTATAATGGCATTTGCAATCACGATCGAGAATATGAACCCGACCACCATGGCTGGGTAAAGAATCAAATCGGGTGGGAAACCCATGGTCAAGAACACGCTGCTTACCACGACAAGAAAGACAAGGAACAACGTGAGACAGCCTGAGATCACGACGCATACCCACATGTAGGTGAAGACTATGCGTCTCCATATCTTGGAGATGATCACGTAAAATTTGGAGTAGTCGAACTTTTTCCTCGAGTAAGTGCAGTCGACAGAGTAAACCACGGCAGCCTTCGACGAAAGAGATAGCGTGATGAACAAGGGGAAGCACATTATGACCGAGACAACGACCTCCGACAGCTTGTAACAAGAATGCTTCACAAAGGGCTTAAGAGGGAGCCCGCTGGATTTCGCAACCAGCATTAGCCTGAAGGTAAGCCGTTTTACGAGGGATTGGTCGACTAAAACATTGGACAAGACCACGGCCGAGACGGGGCAGATTAGAAGGGCAACAATCGCCATGAACCCAGCTGAGTTGTACCTGAGGATCCTAACAGTCTCTCTCAGGATCTCGAGGGCACTCATTGGGTGGAAATGGTGGTCGGGCCCGAAATCGGGCACCCCGGCCTCCATCTCGAGACCCGGCATCAAATTTCCGCCATCTTTCTCTGTGTTCAATGCACTGGAACTGAATCTTGGACTCAGCCCACCTGATATTTCCATTTTCACAAAAAAAAAAAAAAAAAATACCCTTTTCGTTCTCACCAGCAAAAATCAATCAACAAGAAACGAAACACAATGCAAACTCTAGAACCCCAAGACTCAAACCTATTCACGAGCTAATCGAGAAAATGCCACACAGATCTAAATAAATTACAGAGAACGAACACACTCAGGCCATACCTTCCTCAGAAAATTACAAGATCCCCGATTCTCGAAGCATCTTCAACGTGGGCCGACGCCAAATTCAAGCTCACACAGAAATAAATCGGCACCATCAAGCAGGAAATGTTCACGACAAACGAACGCTTACCCGGGGAAAGCCCGTGAAGGAAAAAAAAAAAAAAAAAGTTCACGCTAACAATGCGGGGTCGAAGCGGAAGAAGTGCATCGACTTAATGGAGAAAACGAGGCGAAAATGGATCTATGAGATTCAAGAGTGTGACAAAAGAAAAGAACACGTTAATTTGTTGGGGGCGTGGAAAAGAAGAACGGAAATTCAGGGGGTGTTCGTTCACGCTGTGGAAGAGAGACGACCGGCGACCGAAAACAGAAGATTCCACGTGTCGATGTAATCTGTTGACACGTACAGTGTATCTATAGGCTAACCGGCATGGAGATGGCCCCACTTTTGTTAATCTTGCGTAATTTTCCATCACTTTCGATCTAGCATCTATTGCTATTTGCAAATAAGATAACGGACTTATTAATTGAAAAAATTAAGTTTTTGCGAATCAATTAAAAAAAATGAAATTTATCTCCATATTGTTAAAAATTTCATTATAAATAGTGATGTGGTCGTTAGTAGTGGTTCATGAAGGACCGATCGCGGTTCGACCGTCGCATTTGTATGGAGAGCACTTCACACTCAAGTGCGCGACACCCATGATGAAGGATCGTGTGTTTTGTTCCACTCGCTTGCCTCGAACAATGCGTCGCCACGGCCTTGCTCTCAACGATAGGTGTGATCGAATCGGTTATTAGCCTAACTCTCTCACGATACTTGAGTTCACTCGATAATTAGCCTTGCTCCCTCGATTTTGAACTAGCTCGGGTCTTAGCATCACTAATTCGATTGCATGATCGAGCTCTCACGAATCCTAACACACTGTTTGAACCAACGTTCCTTTTCTATTCACTCATCAGCCATGCCCGACCAACCTTCACATCCTTCGGCTCCGATGACCGCTTCCGTATCATTCCCCTCCTCTTCAAGACTTTCCTTGTCCTCAAGGATAAGATAGTTCAGCACATCCACATCACTATCATCTTCTTCATGGGGGAATCACCTCGATCTTCAGTTCTCAACTTAATGCGTTTCTCTGGCCTTCCAAACTCCATCTTTCCTCGATTATAGTCGGTCGTAATGGGCCCAAGTGTTTCGAGCCACTGTACTCCCAACACGATATCAGTTGCCTTAAGCGGTAAGGCGTAGAGGCAATCTCTAGCTCTTGATCCTGTGCCATAATTGGAACCTTTTTGAACAATTGATTACCTTGTAATTCATGTTCATTGGCCACCTTGACTCCAAACCTCTTGACCTTGGTGGTTTCCAACTTCAGTCTCCTGGCTATTCCTTCGTCGATAAAATTCAAACTCGACCCACTATCCACCAGTACCTCTAGCAACATATCTTTTATTTCAGTCGTGAACCTGATCATCTTAGGACCACGCTTCTTGCACTTAACCACATGTAACAAAGACTCCTCCTGTGGCTTTTCTTCCTCACATTCCTCTTCAATTTCCAACAGAAAGACTTCCTTACCTTTGCACTTGTGGCCTGGCGTAAATTTCTCGTTGCATGTATAGCATAGACCCTTTTCTCTTCGCCGCGGCATCTCCTCGTCCGTGAGTCGTCGTATGCTGCTCGTGGTGCGTGTACCTTCGTTGACCGCCAATTTGGTCTCGGCCCGTGGGGGCACCTCGTCGATTACCGCGCTCGCGCGTCTCGGTTCTGTGCGGACGTCGCCCCGTGTTGCCTTGCGCACGGCCGCTAAGTGGTCTTCATGCAATCGTGCGGCCTCCATCGCAACCCTTGTTGACCTTGGCCTATCCAGACGTACTTCCGCAGCCAACTCAGCTTTTAAGCCTCCAACAAACGCACCAACAAGTGCACTCTCGGGCCAATCACGTACCCGGCTTGCAATCCTTTCAAACTACTTTTGATAGTCGCGTAGACTACCAGTTTGGCGAATCCTTGTCAAAGCCTCATCATAATCGAAATAATCACTAGATTCAAACGTGGCAATCAACTCCTTCTCAAAATCTCTCCATCTGATTTGCTCGCCTTTGTTCTTGTAGACATGTGACACCCATTGCCACCAAGTGTTGGCTTCACCATCTAAGTAGTAGGCAGCAATTTGAACTCTTTCAGACTTGTGTACCTCATTGATCTCGAAGAATTGCATGGCGCGACTTAACCAAGCATCCAGATCTGTTCCTTCGAACGTCGGCATCGTAATCTTCGGTCTCGCACGCGCATGCTCCTCGCGTTGATGCCGATGGCAGTGCGTCCTTCGATCGCCATGGTGCCGGGTTGTGCACGTCGCGCGCGTCGCCCGCGACCGGTCGTCGTCGTCATCGCGACTAGACGCCGAACTGTCCGTTCCCGCCATGGTTGATCTTGATGTGCGGCTCCTCCACGTGTGGTGGTGGACTCTCTCGAGCTTTTTCGCCAAGTCCTGTATCATAAGATCCAACTTCGCCATGTTTTCATTGACCACGTGTTGTCCTTTGCCAAGGGACCTCACGCTTTCTTCAGGCATATCGAATCTTTCACGATTCGTCATGACTCTTTTTTTTTTATACTCTCGAAAATTTTTCGAAAAAAGAAGAAGAAATTCGAAAAAATTCGAACAAGAGGGGGAAAAGAAAATCGGACAAAAGAAAAAAGAATAGGATAGCAAAGTTTAACGAAACACACAATCAATCACTCTCAATGAAAGCACCAATGATGAAGGATCGTGTGTTTTATTCCACTCGCTTGCCTCGAACAATGCGTCGCCACGGCCTTGCTCTTAACGATAGGTGTGATCGACTCGGTTATTAGCCTAACTCTCTCACGATACTTGAGTTCACTCGGTAATTAGGCTTGCTCCCTTGATTTTGAACTAGCTCGGGTCTTAGCCTCACTAATTCGATTGCATGATCGAACTCTCACGAATCCTAACACACGGTTTGAACCAACGTTGCTTTTCTATTCACTCATCAGCCATGCCCGACCAACCTTCACATCCTTCGGCTCCGATGACCGCTTCCGTATCAACCCCCAAGTGCGCGGCACCCTCAAGTAAGGGTGCGCGACACCCTCAAGTAAGGGTGCGCGACACCCTCAAGAGCGCGACACCCCCAAGTGCGCAGCACCCTCAAGTACGCGACACCCTCAAGTGCCCGGCACCTCCAGGTGCGCGGCACTCCCAAGTGCGCGGCCCCGGGTGTTCGGTGTTAGAGAGTATTTGGCATTTAGGCAGCCCGGCCCGAGGGCGCCGTCAAAGGGGCTGGAACTTGATATTGGCGTTGAGATCAAGTTACGATGAGGTTGACAGCAATAAGGACCCTAGAGACAATAGAGATAAACATCAAGAAGACTTCTTGTCTCAGCAGGACTCTCCAAGTTTCTCCTATAAAAGGAGCAGGTTCATTCATTTTTACACAACACACATACACGAGCTATCTCGTTACTCTGTGTTTTCTCTCTAGACCATCACTGACTTGATCGTCGGAGTGTTCGTGCCGGGACCACCCCCGGCGTGCTTTGCAGGTACCAGCGATCAAGGAGACACAACCCAGTTCGAGGGGAGCGGTCCAGCGGTTGAAGTATTTGTGGTATAACAAATTGGCGCCGGTGGGGACGTCTCAGTCTTCTACCGGAGTTTCAAAGGCTATTTTTTCTCACTAAACAAGAAGAACGATAGAAGTCATGGCGGGAGATAATTTGAAGAAGAGCTTGGCTAAGGAGATGGATGAGGAGTGGGCGCGGAGGGCCTTCGAGACAGGTCCCCCGCCAGGATGGTCACCATCACCCGTCACCCCTAACGAGACGTTGTTGGGCCCAAGCGTGATCCCGATACCACCATCGGAAGCTCAGAGGCGCGCGGCGAACACGGGAGGATCGGGTGGTTTGACAGACAAAGGGAAGGAGGTTGACGCCACGGTTGATGGGTGGTGGATCAAGGAGTTTTGGGATCCAGAGATGCTGGTGATCAGAATGGTGCCCTTGGTAGTATGCAATTGGTCGAGGTAGGAGCACAAAATCCTCCGAGGGGCAATGTTTCTTCGGCACCACGGGAGGACTTGGTTATTCAGATGACCAGGTCGGAGTTGGACAGGATCATTGCTGAGGCGATAGGCCGGACTCAAGAGGTGGATAAGAGAGCTCCTAATGAGTCATTTCAACAACCTCCGCCACGGCAGCCACTTGCACCTCAACGACAGGTCCCCTTGCATCCACAACAGCACCAGCGTTCGGAGAGAGTCGATGATGATGATGCTAGATCTGTGACCTCCCAGCCGGTGTCAACAGCACAACCGGATGGGTTAACCTTGGAGAGGTTGGCATCTCAAATACGGGAACTCCAAGCTCAAATGCAGGGTAAGAGACATGTAGTTTCGTGAGGACACCCTTTTGCAGAGGATGTCTTAGGAGGGAATTTGCCTAGCAACTTCAGGGAGTTGAGTTTGTCCTATGATGGATCGGCGGACCCAACCAGGCACTTGAGTTCGTTTGACAACATAGTCGTGCTGCACAGGTATAGTGATGTTGTGAGTTGCCGAGCCTTCTTGACGACATTAAAGGGGTCGGCGCAAGATTGGTTCCACCAGCTGCCAGCATGATCTATCGATTGCTTTGAGAAGTTCAGCTCTCTATTTCTGAATCAGTTTGCGAGTGCCAGGAAGCACGAGAAGACATACTTCTCGTTGATTAATATGCAACAGAAGGAAGGGAAGACCTTGCGGCAATATGTAGCGCGGTACACTAAGGAGTGCGTGGAGGTCCCCTCTGCCTCGGAAAAAATCAAAGCTAGAGGTCTTACGCGGGGCCTGAGACCTGGGAAATGCAGGGATTCCTTGGCGAAGCGGCCGACAAGGTCATTTGACGAGCTCTTGGAGAGGTGTAGCAGATATGTGAATATGGAAGAATCAGATGCGGACTTCATCCAAAATGATAAAACAAAGGCTAAACAGGTGGAGGAAAGGCCTGGACAGGGTGATCGATGAGCTCCCCCTAAGGAGTCTCGAGTCGAGGATCGATTCAGGGGTCTGAGGTACGAGCACTACAAACTACTTAATGCTCACAACAGGAGATCCTAGAGATGATGGAGAAG
>CACSLK010027752.1:19835674-19893084 GCA_902706635.1 Striga hermonthica | reverse complement strand
GGGGGGGGGGGGAGGAGAAGCTGCTCGCACAACCAAAGCCCCTACCCCCACCGCGGAAATTTTCAGAAAGAAATGATAGATATTGTCGGTACCACCGCGATTATGGCCACTCTACAAATTTTTGTCGAGAGTTGAAAGATGAAATTGAGCAGCTCATTAGGGCGGGTCACTTAAAGGAATTCGTGATAAAGGATAAAGAGCGCCAGGATGATCGTCGGGAAGAGAGCGAGTCAGGTGACAAGTGAAGGAGGACTGATGAGCAACCTGACAGGCCAGTTAAGAAGGGCATAATACACATGACCGCGGGAGGCCCCACAGATGGAGATTCGCATATTAAGAGGAAGAGGAACTACCGGGGAAAGCGTGTTGCCAATGAGGTGGCCAAGGTGCAGGAGCAGAGGAGCTCGACCACTCTAGAGTTTGGAGCTGACGATGTGCAGGGGCTCGTTGTACCACATGATTCTTTGGTCATCACTACGAAGGTGGCCAGTTACGAGGTGTAAAGGGTGCTTATAGACACAGGGAGCTCGGCAGACATCATTTTCTTGAAGTTCTTGCAACAGATGGAGTTAGACGTGAAGGTCGAGCCAGTCCACACTGCTCTCTATAGCTTCAGGGTAGTGAGGTTCGCCCCGTAGGCGAAGTTAGCTTGACGGTGGCATGGGGAAGGTCACCTCTGAGAAAGGTGAAGATGGTTCGCTTCTTGGTCGTGGATGGTAGCTCGGCGTACAACATCATATTGGGACGACCGAGCTTGAATTCATTTCAGGCTGTTGTGTCGACTTATTGCATGAAGGTCAAGTTCCCCGTAGGGAATGGGGCTGAAGAGATGATAGGAGACCAGCTGCAATCTCGGCGGTGTTATGAAGTCACACTGAAGACTGTCGAGTCCCATAACAAGAAAAGAAATGATGACCTACCTGAGTGTTCCCATCGAGACAAGAAACAAGAGTTGGGGAGGAGCTCCCGGGACGAGCTAATGGAAGTTGATTGATATAGGGGCGGTTGTTGCCACGACCGTGGAACATATCGCATTTGAATAAATATTATGCGCCGTTGGAGACATGCTATCTTTAATTGTTTTCTTGTGTTATTGGTTATGTTTCGGAGAGACAAGTAATAAAATTACATTTGAAGTATTTTCAGCTTAACTCTTATCATGTGTGATGTGTGTGCAGGGCGCAGGCCTGTCAGTCTCGCCTAAGCTCGCGGAGCTAGGCGACAACCTCCATAGGGCGCAAGCCTATCAGTATCGCCTAAGCTCGCGGAGCTAGGCGACGACCTCCATAGGGCCCAAGCCTGTCTGTCTCGCCTAAGCTCGCGGAGCTAGGCGACGACCTCAATAGGGCGCAAGCCTGTCTGTCTCGCCTAAGCTCGCAGAGCTAGGCGACGACCTCCATAGGGCGCAAGTCTGTCAGTCTCACCTAAGCTCGCGGAGCTAGGCGCCGACCTCCATAGGGCCCAAGCCTGCCTGTCTCGCCTAAGCTCGCGGAGCTAGGCAACGACCTCCATAGGGCGCAAGCCTGTCTGTCTCACCTAAGCTCACGGAGCTAGGCGACGACCTCCATAGGGCGCAACCCTGTCAGTCTCACCTAAGCTCGCGGAGCTAGGCGACGACCTCTATAGGGCACAAGCCTGTCAGTCTCGCCTAAGCTCACGGAGCTAGGCGACGACCTCCATAGGGCGCAAGCCTGTCAGTCTCACCTAAGCTCACGGAGCTAGGCGACGACCTCCATAGGGCACAAGCCTTTCTGTCTCGCCTAAGCTCGCGGAGCTAGGCGACGACCTCCATAGAGAGCAAGCCTGTCAGTCTCGCCTAAGCTCGCGGAGCTAGGCGACGACCTCCATAGGGCGCAAGCCTGTCAGTCTCGTCTAAGCTCGCGGAGCTACGCGACGACCTCCATAGGGTGCAAGCCTGTCAGTCTTGCCTAAGCTCGCGGAGCTAAGCGACGACCTCCATAGGGCGCAAGCCTGTCAGTCTCGAGCTAGGCGACGACCTTCATAGGGCGCAAGCCTGTCAGTCTCGCCTATATTCGCGGAGCTAGGCGACGACCTCCATAGGGCGCAAGCCTGTCAATCTCGCCTATGCTCGCGGAGCTAGGCGACGACCTCCATAGGGCGCAATCCTGTCAATCTCGCCTAAGCTCGCGACGACCTCCATAGGGCGCAAGTCTGTCAGTCTCACCTAAGCTTGCGGAGCTAGGCGACGACCTCCATAGGGTGCAAGACTGTCAGTCTCGCCTAAGCTCGCAGAGCTAGGCGACGACCTCCATAAGGCGTAAGCCTGTCAGTCTCGCCTAAGCTCACGGAGCTAGGCGACGACCTCTTTAGGGCGAAAGCCTGGTAGTTTCGCCTAAGCTGGCGAAGCTAGATGGCGATCTCTTTAGGGCAAAAGCCTGTTAATATCGCCTAAGCTCGTGGAGCTAGGCGACAACCTCTATGGTTGACGAGGTCATCGTGTACAATTGGGAATGTGAGTCTTGAAAGACTTAGCAATAGTTGTGCTAGGTGCAAAATCCCATGGTCACAATGTTAATGGTTTTCAGGACTCGGTGAATGAAACTTATCATGAACGAAGAGGCGTGGTTACTTGTATAGCAGTAAGTTATATAAGTACGAGTAAATAAAATGTGCAAGCGACACAAAGAAAGCAAAACATTGAACGAGTTTACGATTACATGCCCGAATAGAAAAGTTCACGCGAGGTTGAATAAGTTTGTGGTTACATGCCAAAGTAACAAAAGGGATAACCAAAAGAAAGGTTCAACACATCCCGTCAAATAAACAAAACATGGAGTACTAAACGGAAATCACAAGTAAATCTAGGAGGGAAGCCCGTTTTCCTCTGGCTCAAAGACCATCTCCACCTATAACCCGACGTCGGCTGCAATGGCGTTCGCGGCGATATCAGGCCGACTCCCACCTGGGATGGGTCGCCGGGAGAGACGGGTCGCCGTTCCACCCCGCGTGGATAGGGAGGCCGACCATCATCTTGAGCTCCTCCGCCTCATCCACGGAATAGCGGCCCCTTCGTCTTTCACCTTGGCCAGGGTCCGATGGATCCTCTCGTGGAAATACAGGCGGCAGGCCATGCAGATCCTCACGATATAGGTCCTGGAGTCGTGGTACCTCGATAGCAGCTCGTGGCGGTACCGATCGACGAAGCGACATCTAAGGTCGGACCCTAAGAAGGAAGTCAGTCCCTCGGCCCGGGCGTGGACAATGCGCTCATCCACCGACGAGTGTAGCTCCTCGAGCTCGACATCCTTGGCCTTGAGTTCGGCCTCTTTGGCCTTAAGCTCGGTGTTCTTGGCCTTGAGTTTACTTTGGAGCTTTTCTTTCTCGGCTTTCTGAAGATCGAGGGTCTTTTGAAGCTTGGAGAGTCGCTCCTTGACCTCCTTCACCTTTTCCTTGAGGGACTCCACCTCGGCGTTATCGCCCTCTAGCTGCTCCTCAAGGAGAGGGGCCATGCCCGCCAGAGCCTATTTGGAACGGTGGATGAGTTATATATATAAATTTTGCAACATTTGTTTATTAAATAGGAGTTGAGGGTGGGAACACGTACCAATCCGAGGTGGTAAGTGATAGCGCCGGCTCGATCCACCTTGGTGGGCCATCTCGTGGTCTCGCCTCACGGGAAGATGTCAACAAGGTAAGAGCTGGTCACGGAGGCGTCGTTGTTCCCGGCAATCTTGTTCGGCCGTTTCAGGGGTACTTCGGGCCCCTCTGTAGATCTAAGCCCCTTGCGTTTGGCCGAGAAGGTTTCCCCCGGGTGCCCACGGGGGTAAGTGCGCGGAGGATAACACAAAAGAGCATCGTCCTTGGGGGGGCTGCCCATTTGCAAAGTCGGCCCCTGGGGAGGAGTTGGTGCCCCCTTTGAGGGCTCAGTGGGAGTCGAAGACCCGGTGGGAGCAGTGGTCAAGATCTTGGGAGGTGCGGCCACAGTTTTGAGGAACCTCTACAAAACGAACAAGAAATACAAGTATAAGTAAATAGGTTGTATGCATATCATAAAAGTGATGAAGGGGTAAGTAATATGTTGATAGACCGATGGGCCATGTCCTACCTATGTCGGCCACGGGGTCGGCAGGGCGGTTTGATAGCTGGAAGTGTCGAAGGAGCCGGTCGCTAGTGGTCAGCTTCACCATGAGAAGTGGGTGTTTGTTTCACTGGTTGATGAGGGTCTCATATACGGTTTTTCGCTTCAGATTTTTGCACCGATTCGGGGCCAAGGGCGGAAAGTCAAAGGTATCGGGAGAGTGACACACGAAGAAGAATTTGTTTTTCCAATTGTGCATCTTCGATCTGGGTTGGTCTATGAAACGGGTACGGGTGCGACGCATGAGGTAGGGGGCGTTGTCCGAGTTTCTAAGGCAAATACAATAAAAACACAACTTGGGGTCGAGATAGCCGAGGCGGGCTCAACACACCATTATGAAGCTAATCAGGAGACGGATGGAGTTAAGAGGTAGTTGGTTCAGGGGTACCCCATACAATCGGCCTAGACGGAGTAGGTAGGGGTGTAGGGGAAATCTAAGCCCGACACTGACTTGGTGGAGGTAAAAGCTGTGATAGCCGGATGGGGGGCTCTCGAAAGAGTCGTCGGGCTCGGGGATTTTAAGCTTCCAACCTTGGGGCAATTCAATTGTTTCGCTAAGAGAGGATATTAGGGTGTCCGTGTATGAGGAGATGGGGTTGGAAGGTATGGCTTGAGAATGGGTAGCATTTTTCTTTGTTTTGGTGGTAGAAGGGGTCGTCGGGCCCGGGAGAGCTAAGGCATTGGGGGGTGGCTCTTTGGGTGAAGAGTGTGAAGGCGAATGGGAGGAAGAACTAGTAGTACCCAAAGAGGTAGAGCTAGTGGTGCCCGAAGAAGTAGAGCTAGTAGTGTGGCTCGTGGAGGAGGAGCTATGGGGAGGCGTAGAGATGGGCGGTTCTAAGGCATATAAAGGTAGAATGGCGAGCATGAACGATAAAAAAAATGACAAAAGATGCAAACACAACATAGTAAGACAAATGCACAATGAGGTGGTGCACTACGAAAGCAATTTTCATGAATAAAGTCAAGTAATGAAGGCATATAGCAAGAGTGAGTCGATGTGAGCGTACCCATAAAGGATGCCGATGTCGCCATAGTGAGTGGTGGAGTGAAGAAATCGTCGGCCTTGAGTAGTGCTAGTCGCGTGTTTGTCGTTGGCGGTGCGAGCTCGACGCAAGGTCCGGGTGCTCGGTGGTGTGGGCTCGGCGTGTGGACGGCACATGCCCGGCGTAAAGGCGACGCACTTGGCGTGAGGTTGTCGGACCGATATAAGTAGGTCGTCTAAATACGGGCTCGTCAGATAGGCCTGCGGGCGATATGCGCGGTGGATCGTCGGTCCGGTACAAGGATGTTGACGAGAGCCCGCAAGGTCGCCGGTGGTGTGAGCTCGATGGAAGGAAAATCACCGGATATCGAAAAAAGGTTGAAAGCTTTCCATGTTTTAGAGAGAGAAATTTTGTGGTTGGAAGAGAGTGGAGAGGAGGATTCTTTGAAGTGGAGAATGAGGATTGAAGAGAATGTGTATTTATAGAGGAAGGAGAATTTTATATTGACATGTCTTGATTAATCTAAGCCCTACCTTTGAAAGTGAATCAAGGGTGGAGAATAAGACTTGGGGGGGAAGCCAATTTAGGTTTCCAAGGAAACATGTGATTGAGGTGGACAAGTGATGGAGTAATGAGTGATGGTAGGTGGAGATGAAAGAGACCACATGAGGCTTGAGTGGGTAGGCTTATGTAATTGGATGAAATGAAGGCTAATATCCATCTTGTGATGGGTGACCACGTGGACAACTCGGTGGCTCGGCATCAAGATTGACGGGTGCTCGTCATCTCGGTGTCATTGAGTGCTCGTCATGAACAACCATGCATCTGGTTGGTGCTCGGCATCATGGTCGGCATCACGGTGGTCGGCATCATAGTGCCCGACATTGGGGAGCTCGACTTCGAAGTGCCCGGCATCGGGGGGCTCGGCATTGAGCCACTCGGTGTAGAGTGCGCGGCATGTGGGTGCTCGACTGAGGGGCGCGTGTTGTGAAGTGCGCAGCATGGGAGCGAGCGGCACGGATGCTCGGCATCCCTCATGTGCCCGGCGTCCATCATATGCTCGGCGCAGCGAAGTGTTCGGCTCGGCATTAGGGGGTACTTGGCGCGGGAGCTCGGCATCGCGGCGTGGCGAGTGCTCGGCATTGCGAGAGTTCTCGGCATCGTGGCGCAGTGAGTGCTCGGCAGCGTGGCGCGGCGAGTGCTCGACATTGCGAGAGTGCTCGGCATCGGGGCGCAGCGAGTGCTCGACATCGTGGCGCGGCGAGTGCTCGGTATTGCGAGAGGGTTCGACATCGTGGTGCGGCGAGTGTGTGGCATCGCAGGAGTGCTCGGCTTTGCGGTCCTCGGTGTCAGGGTGCTCGGCGTGTCGGTGGTCGTCATCCCAAGTTCTTGGTGTTGGAAGTCCGCATGAAGTGCTCGGCACCCCACGAAGAGGTCAGTATCCTAACGAGCTCGACATACTTGGGTGGTTGGCACGGCACACGTCCCGGTGGTCGGCACAACAAAGTTCTCAGTGCGGGATGGCGTGTTGCGATGCTCGGTGGGTCGGCGCATAGAGAGGTAGGCATTGGGGAATGGTCGGCATACATGTCCTGATGGTCGGCACATGCCGCACGTCTTGGTGATCGTCACATCTCGGTATTCAGCATTCCTACATCATTCTCTCATTGGTTCAAACTGTTGGGCGAGGCACGCGGTGTTTTGCGCGCAAGCTGAAGTGGTGACAAGAATGTTTGGGTAAGGTAAGTACTACGATGCGTATAATCTTCCATTCCTTACGACAAGCTCAACTTGTCTAAGGAATGAGGGGGCTAGATGATGTGGTCGTTAGTAGTGGTTCATAAAGGACCGGTCGGGGTTCGACCGTCGCATTTGTATGGAGAGCACTTCACGCCCAAGTGCGCGACACCCCAAAGTGCGTGGCACCCTCAAGTGCGCGGCACCCTCAAGTGCGCGGTACCCTCAAGTGCGCGGCACCCTCGAGTGCGCGACACCCTTGAGAGCGCGGCACCCCCAAGTGCGCGGCACCCTCAAGTGAGGGTGCGCGGCACCCTCAAGTGCGCGACACCCTCAAGAGTGCGGTACCCCCAAGTGCGCGGCACCCTCAAGAGCGCGGCACCCCCAAGTGTGCGGCACCCTCAAGTGCGCGGCACCCTCAAGTGCGCGGTACCTCCAGGTGCGCGACACTCCCAAGTGCGCGACCCTGGGTGTTCGGTGTTAGAGAGTACTTGGCATTTAGGCAGCCCAGCCCGAGGGCGCCGTCAAAGGGGCTGGAACTTGATATTGGCGTTGAGATCAAGTTACGAGGAGGTTGACAGCAATAAGGACTCTAGAGACAATATAGATAAACATCAAGAAGACTTCTTGTCTCAGGAGGACTCTCCAAGTTTCTTCTATAAAAGGAGCAAGTTCATTCATTTTTACACAACACACATACACGAGCTATCTCGTTACTCTGTTGTTTTTTCTCTAGACTGTCACTGACTTGAGCGTCAGAGTGTTCGCGCTGGGACCACCCCCGGCGTGATTTGCAGGTACCGACGATCAAAGAGACACAACCCGGTTCGAGAGGAGCGGTCCAGCGGTTCAAGTATTTGTGGTATAACAAATAGAGCAATGGTATGACCGATCACAATGACATTAACAAACTAATATTTTAAAATCAAAGATCCTGCTTACGCGTCTAAATAACACAAAAATAGAGCTTTCTATTTATTGGAAAATAATATGCGGACATGATACTAATAGTCGTTGACCATTTTTTTTATTCATCGGTCATCACATATGAAATCACATGTGGTAATTGATGTCACATGAATTTGAAAGGTATTTGCATATCAAAGGGAGAGAAGTACATATCACATATAGTTCAAAGACGACATATTTTAATAAGCTATAATAATAATAATAAGGCATAATGGCTGGAAAGTACACGACTTTTACTTGATTGGCCATTTAATCACGACTTTCAAACCTTGGCAAATAAATACATGACTTTTACATTCTTGGCAACTCGTTACACGGATTTAACGTCCGTCAACGGAAAGCTGACGTGACAATTTTTTTTTTAACGGCCATTTCACCTAGAAGTCTGACTCAGCAAATAGAAGCCAAATCATCAGTTAAACCATAGTAGTTTAATACACCACCTTTGGTTTTTTGGCAACCCGATACACAAACTTAACTTTTTTTGGCAAAAATTTGCCACATCAGCATTTTATTTTATTTTTTATTTAAATTTATTTAATTTACTTTTATTATTTTTATTTATTTTAATTATAATTTTATTATTGAAATTATGTTTATAATTTACGTATATAATGATTACAAAAGAAAAAAAATATTATTTTTAATTTATATATTTTATTTTTTCTACCTTATTAATTTTTAATATTTAATGTATTAAGTATTTAATTAATAAAAGTAAAATAAATTAATATTAACATAGTAAATAATGAATAATAAATAATAAAATATAGAATTCAATAAAACATATAATTAAAAACTAATATATTTATTTATTCAAATAAATAATATTACATTATTTATATTATATGTATTTTAATATATTTTATTGTTTAGTTTATTCGTATATATTATTTTTTATTTTAGTGTGTTAAATAATAGTAAAAGTTAACTTTTTTATTTAATTTATGGAATTTATAAAGTTAACTTTTATAATTATTTAACATTGTTAAATAAAAAAAATATACGATTAAAGTAAAAATGAATAAATTAAAAACATATAATATAAATAATGTAATATTATTTATCTAAATAAATAAATATATTAGATTTTAATTATATGTTTTATTGAATTCTATATTATGTGTTTTATTATTTATTATTCATTATTTACTATATCAATACTAATTTATTTTATTATTTATTAATTAAAATACTGAATACATTGAATATTAAATATTATTAAAGTAGAAACATATAAAATATAAAAATTAAAAATGATATATTTTTATTTATTTTTATTTTTTAATTACTATATATTTAAATTATAAACATAATTTCAATAATTAAAGTATAATTAAAATAAATAAAAATAATAAAATAAATTAAATGAATTTAAATAAAAAATAGAATAAAATGCTGATGTGGCAGCTTTTTGCCATAAAAGGTTAAGTTCGTGTATCGGGTTGCCAAAAAATCAAAGATGGTGCATTAAACTACCAAGGTTTAACTGATGATTTGGCTTCTGTTTGCTGAGTCAGACTTCTAGGTGGCGTGGACGTTAAAAAAAATTGCCACGTCAGCTTTCCGTTGTCGGACATTAACTCCGTGTATCGAGTTGCCAAGAATGTAAAGGTCTATGTATTTATTTACCAAGGTTTGAAAGTCGTGATTAAATGGCCAATCAAGTAAAGGTCGTGTATTTTCCCGCCATTATGCCTAATAATAATAATAATAATAATAATAATAATAATAATAATAATAATAATAATAATAATAATAATAATAATAATAATAATAATAATAATAATACTATACAAGGCAACCACATTATATGTGGATATTATTAACTTCCTTGTACACAATATTTTCAATCTAAATCTTAGAAGTTTGATCTCCACACACTAAGATTTTTATACCACTATGGTTTGTCACATGATAAGATCATTTTGTTTTAAGTTTTGTTGAGTACGTGTAAAATATATCTTCTACGTGTCGATCGTAGTGATAATCTTATTCACTTTCATTGATATGGGATACCATACCAGGAGAAGCAAACCAAATAAACTGGCCAACCACAATATATAATCACATCACACGATAAGATGCATATGGTAATATGTTTATATTAATTAATAAATAATTTTTAATTTGCATAAAAATGGTAATATGTTTATATTAATTAATAAATAATTTTTAACTTATATGCACTATAATCATTTCCTTATTCAATGTCAAACTAATTGTGTGAGGTGTCACTAATAAGGAAATATAAATATTAATTAATCTGAATCATAAACCAATGAAATCATACCAATTTTTTCATTGGTAATGATCCGTGAATCTATGAAGATATAAGCTTGTATGACTTCCAATATATGAATTATTAAAAAATAATATTAATTAAACTAGTACTTAGCCCGAGCGATGCACGGGTAAATAATATTAAATAATAATAATAAATTAAAAATATGCGTAAATAATATTAAATAATAATAATAAATTAAAAATATGCGTAAATAATATTAAATAATAATTATAAATTAAATATTTGGAGTTGACATGTGATATGATTTACGTAATATTAAACAATAATTATAAATAAATATTTAGGGTTAACATGTGATATAATTTACTTATATCAATTTAATGTAAACAATATAAAAATATTATGTGTAAAAGAAAGTAAAACATGTATGTTTAAAGTACATCTCTCTTATATGATATACTCCCTCTTACATTTATTTAGTTTCAAACAGAGTTCCCTTTTCCTCCTCCCTTGACCCTAACCTCTCGATCCCCCCCAATCAGTGTCGTCAGCCTTCCTCAGCGGAAATTAAGTGCAAGTCGGTGGTCGTTCCTCGGTCGTCTGGCCTCCGCCTGGTTTCACGCGCCTCCCTCGTCGCTCGTCTTCAGATAAGCTTTTAACTTTCAAGTATGAGTCAGATTTCAGATGCCGGCTCGCGAGATCTTTTCATCGGCTTCCTAGGTCATGGTGATGGTGGGTGGGTGTGTTATGTCTGGTGGGTGGTGCATCGACTGTTTGACGGCGATGGTGTTGGACGGCCGGAGCTCCGCTGCGTTTTCCAGCCTTCTTCTCCTTTACTCCAGCGTTGGGTCCTCTGGCCAGTGGTGATGGCAGAGGTGGGGAGGTGGTGGGTGGAGGACTGTGGCGGTTTCGGGCAGTCAGGAACGTGGCTGCAACCTTGGCATCTTCGTGGTTCGGGGGTTCACCGGGTGTGGTTGGATTCGCTAGTGGTGTAGCGGGCCCGGTCATATGGCGGTCCTGAGGCATCCTGGGTGTTGAGGTCGTGGTTCGAGTCGAATTTCGGGAGTTGTTATGGGGCTTGGACTTCGACTTCGTTAGGCCACCGAGTTGGAGTTAGGCAGTTTCAGGTCGGTCCTATTTGGCTGTGGAACTCACTCTAGGTCAGCTTGATTCCACTGACTGTGTTTGGTTAGCTGCTTAGGAAGGGCTCATTTTATTCTGCTTAGTTTTTTTTCTGTTGATTTTTCGTTTGTGATTGTGTTGTTTAGGACATTTTTTTTTGGTTTGGGCTGTTGGCCCCTGTGGACCCGAGTGTCAACTTATTATTCTATTGGCATCTGATACTCGGACATTACCCTGTTGGGGTCTTTTTTTCGCATTCTCCTCTTGGGAGCTTTTAGTGTCCTAGTTATTTTTTTTTTTGTTTTTGTGTGTGTTCTTGTGTATTACCCTATTGGGATCGGTTCTAGACTATCTTTTGACCAGTCCTCCCAGTTTATTCAGTCGTTGGCTAATTGTATTTAGCCGGTGACTGTATTTTGCACATTTGCGCGCTTTATATAATATCTCTATCGTTTCGGAAAAAAAATGTATGTTTAAAGTAGGCTAAATTGCAAAAACTAGCCACTAACTTAGACGGGTTGACAATTTTAGCCACCTTCTTTTCATTTTGGCACTTTTAGCCAAAACGTTTTAAAAATTCAGTCTTTCTACCCAAATCCGGCCAAAGTCGTCAGAACTCCGCCTGAGAACACCGAAAAAGCCAGCATGGACTACACGTGGCATACTTAATCCATATCAACTCGCCTGTCTATAAATACCCCTTCCACACTTAATCCACATCAGCTAACCTTCACACTTCACACAAAAATTTGGGGAAAAAATCAGGCACAACATAAACCCTAAAATCGCACAAAACAACCTAATGCTCGCAAATCTGCAAATCGGAGAAGAACCCTAGAGATTAAGACAAAGATTTGATGACATCCTCAATATACTTGCGAAGCAGTAGGAAGCCAAACTCTTGTCCGCCTCCGTACAGTAAGATTTCTTAATTTTCCGTACAAGTTGTGTTCAATAATTTGCGACAGTATAAAACTATTATCAAGCTCTTTATATATTTATTTTTTATGAAGATAGTTTCTTTAAAATGTTAGAATTAAAGTGGTGGTCCTTTTGTGTGGTTTTATGTTTGGGTTTATACAAACATGTGGGGAAAGTGACAATCGTATTTTATTCATATGAAAAGTTATTATATGTGGTGATAAAAATTTATTATTTTTTTTAATCACAGCTCGTGAAAGTGGTCAAATCAGTGTGGTTGTGTGCTATGGAGGTCAATTTGTCAATGAACCTAGTGCTTACTATAAGGGTGGTGATTCAATTATCTTTGACAATGTGAATAGTAAATGAATGAACATAGAAACCCTGAATAGTTTAATTGATGAGGTTGTTGGAAAAGGAAAAAGGAGAAAACATTATTTTTTGTGTGGCAGCTTTCAGGGAATTTTCACTGATCAAGATGCTAGGACTTGGTTTATTACTCATCTACCTCTTAAGGAGATAGAGATTTATGTGGATGTGATAGCAAGTGATGAATCAGTTGTTGATGAAGACTCTCTTGATTCTGATTACAATGTGAAAACTGGGCAAAGTAGTAATGATGATCAACTGTTTGAGAACAATGTTGATCTTAGTGTGGACACAACTGATAAACCGTCAGAAGCATTTGCTGAAAAGGATAATGGAGAAGAATCTGTTCAAAAAGACTGTAATGAAGCCTCTTTTCAAAAGAACTCTGATGAAGACTCTCCTGATTCTGATTACATTAGGGAAACTGAGCAAAGTGATGATGATGACATGTTTTAGGTAAATGTTGATCTTAGTGTGGACACAACAGATAAGCTTTCAGAAGCATTTGTTGAAAATGATGGTAGAGAAACATCTGTTCAGAAAGAGTGTGATCAAACCTCTGTTAAAAAAGAGTGTGATCAAACCTCTGTTCAAAAAGAGTGTGATGAAACCTCTGTCCAAAAGAGCTATGGTGAAGACTCTCTTGACTCTGAATACAATATGGAAATTGAGGAAAGTGATGATGATGATGAGCAATTTGAGGATAACATTTATCACAGTGTGGACACAACTAATCAGTTGCCAGAAGCATCTCGTTTAATGGAAGTGGACAATGATGAGGAATTTTTCAAGCTTATTGAAGATTTTTCTGGGCTGTCATCACCTCATCTGTCAACTGCAAATGATGTTGCAGAAGATTGTGATCATAATGAAGCCACAGCTGAAAATGACTTTGATAAGGACTCCATGGATTCTGAGTTCAATATGGAAGATGATCACATTGATGATGATGATGATGATCATCTATATCAGAATTTTGTTGATCATAATGTAGAAAGTTCAATTCAGGATTCAGAAGAAGAAAGTGGTAACAGTGAAGCAGATGTGGTCCATAATGGGGATGACATAGATGATCATATTGCCAATATTGAGGAGGGAGAACAGATGCATGTATTCAGTCCTGCCACTATCTTCAATTCTGTGTTTGAGCTTGGGATGCTATTCAGTAGCAAAAAAAAAAAAAAAAAAAATTAAGAAAGTTGTCCAAAGTTATGCCATTAAGAGCCACAGAGGTGTGAAGATATGTAGAAGTGATTCTACAAGGTTGTATGTTACATGTGTTGCAACAGACTGTCAATGGAAGGTGCATCTAATCAAGAAAAAGAATGAAGAAACTTGGTTCATCAAGGAATTCATTTCTGAACATTCTTGTCCATCTAATTTCCAGGTAACCTCTGTGAACTCATCTTAACACTCACTTAAATGATTATAAAACAAATATGGTTGTTTGAACTTTTCTCTTAACACTTAAATTTGCTACTTAATTTTTTTCACCACACTTAAATGGTCATGGTAGTTAACTTTTTCTTAACACTTATATATGGTACTTATTTTTGTCCATCTACCTTGCAGGTGAAAAATGTGAACTACTCTTGGTTGTGTGACAGATACTTGAAGGAATTTAAGGCAAACCCCAAGAGAAGTGTAAAAGGTTTCAGGACAAGCACTATTGAAGAACTAAGGTGTCACAATTTCTAAGGATCGAACATATAGAACTAAGAGAAGAGCATTGAAAATGCTGCAAGGCTCTGCAGAAGGGCAATATTCTATGTTGTGGGAATATTCTGAGGAACTTAGAAGATCAAACCCTGGGTCTACTATCATTTTAGATATTGAGGCTGATGAAGATGGAAATTCCAGGTTCAACAGGATGTACATTTGTTTTGTTGCAATGAAGAAAAGGTATAGAGATGGGTGCAGACCAATAATGGGGATTGATGGATGTCATTTGAAGGGCCCACATACGAGTATTTTGTTGGTTACTGTGGTTGTTGATCCTAATAATAAGTGATTCCCTTTTGCCTATGTTGTAGTGAGTAGTGAGTGCACAGAGACATGGTCATGGTTTTTGACAATTATGAAGAATGACTTAGCATTGAAGAACACCAGTGGTTTCACCCTAATGTCTGACAAACAGAAGGGGATCATTCAAGCTACAGCTGAAATATTCCCTCAAGTTGATCACAGATTTTGTGTCAGACATCTTTGCAATAACTTCAAAACAGCAGGTTATAGGGGTTTGTCATTCACAAATGCCTTATGGGCTGCTGCAATGTCCACAACTAAGTCTGGATTTACAAGTAGAATGGTAGAGCTTAAGGAGATGAGCCCAGATGCTTGGGAATGGCTCTCTAGAAAACCACCAGATCACTGGTCCAAATCACATTTCAAGGATGATCCCAAATGTGATATGCTATTGAATAACTATTGTGAAACCTTTAACTCTTGTATTCTGGAGGCCAGAGAAGAACCTATTATCACAATGCTAGAGTGGATTAGAGAATATCTAATGAAGAGAATGCAAGAGAACAGAGATAGAGCTGCAAGAAAATAGAAGAATATATTGTGTCCAAGAATAATGGAGCTTCTGGAGCTACACAGTAAGGTAGTGGCTGATTGCATTCCAGTGAAGGTTGATGACATACACTGTGAGAAAAAGTGTAACAATGGAGTAGAATACTCTGTCAACTTGAAGGATAAAAGTTGTTCATGTAGGTCTTGGGGATTGTCTGGAATTCCATGCAGTCATGCTTTGAATGCCATCTATTTTCAAAGAGGTAATGTTGAGGACTATGTAGATGAATGCTACATAGTGTCTAAGTATATGGCTACTTATGGGAACACCTTGTATCCAATTAATGGCACTGAACTTTGGGAGAAAAACAATTTCATACCACCACTGCCACCAAACTTTGGAAGGGGTGCACGGAGACCTTCTAAGGCCAGGAGAAGGGAGAGTGATGAGATGGTTGGGAAAAATAAGAAGAAAAAAGGAACTTCATCTTCTACAAAGGTGAAGAGGCAACAACGTAAGGTGAAATGCAACAGATGTGGTGGTGAAGGCCATAATGCAGCCACATGTTCAACTACCACTAACCAACCTCCACCAGTAACCACTAACCAACCTCCAGTGGTACAAAACTTGCAGGTAATAATTTAAATATATATACTGCTACTTCTACTGACTTATGGGAGCAATTACTAAGTTATTGTGATGTGTGTTTTAATTTCAGGTAAAAATGAATAGTGATCCATATCTTAGAAACTTAGCAAGTACTGTGAACCCAACTTTGTTTCCACCACTGTCAAATCTAACAGAAGATGCAAGTATTGTGATGGAATAAGTTCCTACACAACAGTTCCAGACACCTTTGAGGGACACAATGCAAAGATCAACTTCTAGACCATCCATGTATGATCAGCTACTCAGGGAAAACATTCTGCAGCCTACAAGAGCCACACATGGAGTTCAAATCAGAGGGCCTTCTACATTTACTGGAGAGAGGCCTATTTTTTCTGTGGGAAGCAGTATTACCACCGCTCAAAACAAGGCTGTAGTTGATAAGGGGAAAAAGTTCTTGGTACTTAACCAAAAAATCCATGGCAATGACAAATGATTTTGGGCCTGCTGAAGAAGGTTGATAATGGGTTGTTAGATATTTTGTAATGGTTTTTGTTGAACTCTGAACATCTTAAGGGATCTTTTGAAGTATGAACTTCTGATATGGCAGTTTTTGTGTTGGATTTTGTAATGGATTTGCTATGGTTTTTGATATGGATTTGGTATTGTTTTTTGATATGGATTTAGTGATATAGTTTGCAGGATTTTGTGCAGGACTTGTGGAAATATGTGTTCAATTTGGTAATGAATTTATTATGGTTTTTATATGAGTTGTAATGAGTTTGTGCGGTGTTTGTTTCTTATGTGAAGTTTGTGTTAACATTATTTTTGTGCTACATGTATTTCAGAAACAAACTAACAGATAATGACAATGGTAAACAAACTAACATGTAAATACCACTAATATTAATAGCTTCTAAAATGTTGATGCCATTACAACACTGTCTCAGAGCCACTATGTTAATAACATTACAAATATGCATCAACTTAATATCAATAACATCCAAATACTACAATATCAATAACATTACAAATACATAAACCTAATATCAATTATTCATCAACTGTCTGAGAGCCACAGAAAAAGATGAAAATTAATATTATCAATAATCCTACTATTATCCTCAAAAGTCTTGTTTTTTTTATACTCTCATTTTTCAATTTCAGAATTTCTGCCTTCAAAATCTTGTTTTCTTCTTCAAAGTCAAATTTCTTTTTCTTAATTTTCTTGTTTTCTTCTTCAAGGACAGAGAGAAGCTCCATTTTTTCAATGTCAGCCCTTTTAGTCAGTTCTTCCATTTCATTCAATTTCTTGAGCAACCCAGGAATTATTCGTTGAGCACGGGCACATAGAGGAGGATCGACCCATCCAAAAAAAATTGCATCCTCCTTCCCGAATTCGAGCAAAAAAAAAAAAAACTAAATTAAATTACAAAGAATTTATTCAAATAAAAACATCAAATTACAAAGCTGTGCGACTTACATTCCATTGGAGGCATGAAAAAAATCTTCTTCCACAATTGGGAGTTTTCCACGAAGTTCGAATTTCAGCTCTCCGCCCACAATTTCAATATGGATAATATGTGCTGATGTCAGACATCTTGTTAGAGCTTCACTCTTAAGTCGAATTTCTTCAATCTTATGCCCAACGAGTAGATTTCACAAGCATTAGGGTTTTCTGCGCGATTTTAAGGTTTCGAATTGGGTCCTGATTTTTCCCAAATTTTTTTTGTCAAATGTGAAGGCAATACGCATGGAAGGTGTATTTATAGAAGAATCAGCTGATGTGGATTAAGGATGCCACGCGTAGTCCACGCTGGCTTTTTCAGTGTTCTCAGGCGGAGTTCCGCCGACTTTGGCCGGATTTGGGTACAAAGACCGAATTTTTAAAATGTTTTGGCTAAAAGTGCCAAAATGAAAAGATGGTGGCTAAAATTGCCAACCCGTCTAAGTTAGTGGCTAGTTTTTGCAATTTAGCCTTTAAAGTATTAAAAGTACTTAAAATAAGATATAGCATTTGTAAAGATATCTAAGATATTCTACATTATTCATGCACATAAATTTCTACTAAACTATTTTGTAAAGACAAAATTCGGAAACCCTAGCAATAAGGATGACTCTCGAAGGCTTGGCCCGTATTACATTAGTGGGACTACGGCTGGCTCTTTCTCCTCCATTCTTAAGGACAAAATTTCTAAAAGCACTTGAAGATATAGACACTTAAATATATAGATTCTTATTATACAGAATGTGCAAAAAAAAAAAAAAAAAAAAAAAAAAAAAAAAAAAAAAAAAAAAGTATCTAAAAAGTATATAAAATATTATGTGAGTAGATGATTAAAAACAAATATCTAAAATTAAAGTATGTAAAATCTTATGTGAGTGAGTAATAGATATTAGTGTAATATCTCTGAACTTTATCAACGGATAATTCCACTTAAATCCCCCCTTCCCTTTTTAAATTCTTGTTCAGTCCCCTCTTAATTTTTTTTTCTCTGCACTCCCCACCCCTAATTTTGTCTTTCTATTTCACTCCCCATATATAAAGAAAGGTTATTATTATTCATTTATTTTGCTCATTTTATTCATAAAGTAAGTATCTCTCTCTCTCTCTCTCTCTCCTCGTTTTTTCTCGCTTTCATTGCCGTTCTCTCTTTTCTCTCTCTGTTCGTTTTTTCATCGCGAGTCTTTTCTCTCTCTCTCTCTCCCTGTTCGTTTTTTCGTCACCATCGCCATCTCTCTGTCCTCGGTCTCATCATTCATCACCATCGCCATCTTCCTTTCTCTCCCGTCTCGTCGTTCTTCTCTCTGCAATGGCTGGCTCCAAAAAGATAAAATCGACATGTAAACCGTCCTCCTCTACACCCACGAAGGCATTTCCAAGCTCAAAGGTAATTTTTTATTTTTGGGCTTTGTTCATAATTTTAGGGTTTTTTCAATTTAGGTGTTGAATTCAAAAATTGGGTTTTTTTTCAATTCAGGGCTTGATTCAAAATTAGGGTCTATAACAGTAAGCAAGGTAAGATTTTGGGGATTTTTATCAACCATTTTGAATTTTTCTTGAATTCGAAATTTGGGGTTTTTTTTCAAAAATTTGGATATTTTTTTGAACTCGAAAATTTTCAAAATTTGGGATTTGGTTGATGCGAATGAACTTTGAATTTGATTTTTATTGCAACAATTAAGAATTTTATTGATAAATTAGGGCTCTTTGCATGTCTAGGGTTTATATGAATTAGGGCTCAATTAGAGCTAAATTAGTTCATCGTCATTCATAATTTGTATTAATTAGGGCTCATTTAGTTAAGCATGTTCTGAATTTTATTATTTTTTTTCTTAATTTTGTATTAGTTGTTTATTGACTGTGTGTTTGATATTTGAACTAGTCTTTTGTCTCTTGCATAATTGGTTCTTTAAATGTGCTGTTGGTTCGGTTGAAATAGTGATGTTGGTTTATTTATTGTTGTTCTATTTGTTTATGTTGATTGAAATTTTTGTTTGGTTTATTTGTTTGTGATAGGGCACAGAACTAAGATGTCGATGTGCCCCTTCGTTCTTTAGAGATATAATGGACAAGACAGTTGTCGTGCTTTCTGACTGGCATAAGCAAGCTCTTGAAAAGAGTCTGTTTTATTTTTTTTCTAAATATGCCTGATATAGAGGTGTTACATAGTAGAGTGGAGGCCTTAATTAGCACATACAAGGCAGATGTGAATGCCTTTGTGGTAGGTGATAATGTGTCTCTTAATTTTTACCCCGCCGAGTTCTGTGTAATGATGGGGCTTCGACAGGGCGGTCTGAGCGTAGACTTAGACCTTTCTTTAGATTCGAAAGCCCTATTCGACGGCTGGGGTCGAGCAGGTTAAATTTTTTTGAAAAGAAAGCATGTAGTAGATTTGCTATAAAAGTTTTCTGTTGATGAAAGTCGTGTAGACTACTTCATCAGGATGTATAGTTTGTTAGTTTTTAGTTGCATTTTGTTTCCTTGCTCGAGTTACTCGATCCCCAGGTTTTTTTACCCTTACCTGGAAGATGTGAGTCGAATTTGTGAGCACGCATGGGGAGATGCGACTCATAAATTTTTTGTTGCAGAGCTTGTTCGTCATGGTGATTTGATAGACGGAGCTTAATTTGACGGATGTGTGGTTGGGCTGATGGTATGTATATATGTGTTTCAATGTCTTAATACAATAATATTAAATTGTGAGATTGTGTAATTTTGACATCATGTGTATGTGTGTAGGCTTGGTTGTATGAATGTATGCCTTCTCTGGGCAAACATTCCACGCTCGAGGCGATTCCCCGTCTATTTCGATGGACGAGAAGGGTCTTTACAGTCCCTTAAAAAATAATGAGGTATAAGGTAATTTATATAATTTTATAATAATATGTGTTTTCTACTTATTCTTTTTATCTTTTTGGTTAATCGATTTTGTACCTAAATCATTATGATTTGCTTTGCAGGTGTATTCGGTATCGCCTGTTATTTGTGGAAGCCCAGGTTTTCCTTTAATTTTTGTCCAGAATTTGTGTTCTAGCATTAGTATATTGTCATAGGTACAAGTATCTTTAATTTATTTTTTCCTTTTAATTTCTGTTTTCTTTCATGTACAGGGAACTTTTGAGAGCCAGTTTTTTGCCATGATTTGTCTTGAGAACGACAAACTTAGAAAAAAAAACAAAAAAAAAGAGGAAGGAAGTGAGAAAGATGAGGCTGCTGATGGTTTTTGTCCTGAGGAAAAAGTTAAGGAGAAAGAGGAATAAGAGAAAGAAAAAGAGGGGGAAAAAGAAGAGGAGGAGGGGGAAAAGAGCAGGGGGAGGGGGAAAAGGAGGGGGAAAGAGGAGGAGGAGAAAAAGGAGGACGATGAAAAAAGTGCGGGAATATGGGCTCTGATGGTAGTTGAAAACGAAGCTGTTGTGAATGAATTTGAAGATTTGGACCAACTCGTAGACCTGGTTGTTTAGTCTGCTGGTTTGATGAGAGGGGTGGATTCAAAAGAGTTGTCGGATGATCCGGACCCGGATGCTCAGAGCTCGAGCCGACAACCGGAGAAAGCACAACCCTCTTCAATGGTGAAGAGGGCATGGGAAAGGGTTGGTAGGAAGAAAAAGAAGAAGAAGGCTGATTTTATGAACCCTCTGTCATCCGGTCCAAAAAGGCAAAAGAAAGAAAAGAAATTGCAGTTGGTGAGCTTGAGTGGTGATGAGGTAATTAAACTACCAATTATATTTTTGTAATTTATGTCATTGTTAGTGTTTTTTTCATATAACTAACCAATTTTTTTATAATGTAGGAGGATGACAAGGATGACGTCGATCTATGATTCTTCCCTGAATGATTATAGGGGCAGAGATGATTTTTGTGGACATAAGGATGTCTCGTACGAGGAGGCTGCAGCATCTAGGATTTCCTAGCAAGCGATGACTTGAGGTAATCGAAATTACTTTAATTACTTTAATTTCTGTTATATTGTACTAATTAGAATTACAATTTTTTGTAGCAGAAGTGTGGAGCAATGACCATATTTTGGTCCGAGGCAAATCGATATGCGCACTTTTGTTCGGGAAACTTCTCAACTCGTTGATTGCTATATGGAGATCCTGCATGGCGCCCATCCTCATGTTCACTATTTGTCGACCTATGTTCAGGTACTTATTTTAATGTACTCTATTGGCGAGTTGTTATTGTTAATGGGAATCTGTTAAAAGAATTATTGAATTTGTAGTGTGATTTGGTAAATGCTATTCGAAGTATGTAGACCAGAACCGGTTGGAAGGACGAAGATTGTGATCTGTGTACTTCATATCTTACTAGAAGTACTGTTGTCGTGGTTGATGAGCTGCTGGGGTTGCTGAGGTCCTCCGATAGAGTGAAATATGTTTTCCTTCTGATGCTGGAGAGTTTTCACTTCTTCTTACTAGTGTTCAATGTTCAATTTGAAGATTGTCCATCACTCAGAGGATGATAAGCAGTACTGAAAGATAGTCTTGTTCCCAAAGTTTTATGTAAACTCTTCCAGAAAACATATAAGAATCTGGAATCCCTGTCTGAGACAATGGATACTGGCACACCATGAAGTCTTACTATCTCTTGTATGTAGAGTTGAGCAAAATGATCCATTGAATAAGTAGAGCAGATAGGTAAGAAATGAGCAGATTTTGTTAGTCTGTCTACAATAACCCGTATAGCATCATGGCCTTTGACAGTTTTGAGCAATCCTACCACAAAATCCATAGTGATATGTTCTCATTTCCATTCTGGTATAAATAAAGGTTGCAAAGTTCCCGCTGGTCGTTGATGTTCTGCCTTTAATTGTTGGCAAGTTAAACACTGTTTAACATATTGGGCTATGTCTTTCTTCATACTTGGCCACCAGTAATGCATTTTCAAATCTCCGTACAATTTAGTGGATCTAGGTTGTACCGAGTAGGGTGTTGAATGGGCTTCTTTCATAATATCATTACGGATATCCTCATAGTTCGGTATACACCACCGACCTTTGAATCTAAGTGTACCATCTTTAGATAGATAAAAATAAGAAGATGTTCCTGCAACAAGATCCTTCTTTACTTTTTCCAGATACTCATCTTTGAGTTGCTCCCGTTGTGTTCTTTCAATAAAAGAGGGACGGAGTGTTAGAGATGCCAACTTTACTTCCAACGATCCTCTTTCAACAACATCAATACCCATCTTCTGTAAATCAAGTAGTTCTTGCCTTTGAGCAAAAGCTGTTATTGAATTTTGTTGTGTCGACTTCCTACTCAGTGCATCAGCAACAACATTTCCCTTTCCTGGATGATAACTAATAACACAATCGTAATCCTTAACCAGTTCTAACCATCTCTGTTGTCTCATATTAAGCTCTTTCTGTGTAAAGAAATACTTCAAACTCTTATGGTTGGTGAAAATCTCACACCTTTTTCCATACAAATAATGTCTCCAGATTTTAAGCGTAAAGATAACTGCTGCAAGCTCCAAATCATGTGTATGATAGTTCTTGTCATACTCCTTCAGTTGCCTTGAAGTATATGCTATTACTCTACCATTCTGCATGAGTACACAACCCAAACCGTTCTTTGAGGCATCACTGTAGACAACAAAACCTCCACTGCTTGATGGGATTGATAGAATAGGTGCAGATGTTAATCTTCTTTTTTAAGTTCTTGAAAGTTCTGTTCACAAGCTTCTGTCCATTTGAAACTTACATTCTTTCTGATCAATTGTATGAATGGTGAAGCAATTCTAGAAAATCCTTCCACAAATCTTCGATAGTATCCTGCCAAACCAAGAAAGCTACGTACTTCTGATGGATTATTCGGTCGAGGCCATTTTTTAACAGCTTCTACTTTACTTTGGTCAACCGAGATCCCTTCCTCAGAAATAACATGTCCAAGGAATACCACTTGATCCAACCAAAACTCACACTTCTTAAATTTTTCGTATAACTGCTTTACTTTCAATACCACAAATTGTAACGCCCCGTTATTTTTAAGTGAAAATACCAATTTGTTTTTCCAAAAATCAGAGTTAATTTTTCAAAAATCAACATAAAGATTTATATAACGAGCGCTACTCGAAAATTCACATAACCACAGTTAAGATCACACTTAACTAAATTGGAAAACAAGCATCTAGATCATAATTCGTCTCATGTCAACAACCAATCATGCTTTAACAGATATTCAACCATATAAAATAATCCAATAGGCATAACATAATCAAATTCTAAGTTCAAATCCCAAACATGGTAAAATCTCCAGAAACAAAATCAATTATGCTGACATTTGAATAGATATTAGATAAAAGCGGAAGCAGGTAAAACAGTTCAATAGAACGTAATGACCCTGCCTCCCTCTTCTTATAACCACGACCACCAGCTCAACCTGAAAAGAGATATAATAGTGGGGGTAAGCGAACACTTGCTCACCGTGGGAATACCATGCAGTATAATTAATATAAAGACTTAAAATCATAACCACAACATGAACACAAATCGACTAGTCTACCTCCTAACATAGCCCTACGCTCATTTGATCACACCTAACCCGTCAATACAACAAAGACCGGATTACCTGTCAATACAACAAAGACAGGAGCAAACTGTCAATACAACAAAGACAGGAGCAAACCGTCGATACACCATCACGGAGTCAGCTCACTAAAGGCTAGAGTTAGGCCTCATAGACTATCGGTTCACATGCATAAATTGATTATCAAGCCAAGCATTTATAGAAATTAACATACATGGTAAGGTTTATCAACACCCACCTGATCAGTAGCAACAGATTAATCACGCGATTGGTTGCAGGTAGGCTGAGGTTCGACTCCTCACACACCTACATTTTTATTCAAGATAATATTTCAAAAATACTTATCTTGAAAATCGGGAATTCAAAACGAAAACTCATATTTAGTCGAAAAATCATCGACTAAGTAGCTCGTGGAAAATTCGCGTGGAATTATGGAATATTGACTCGACTCAGACCAAGTATGGGAGAAGCACATACTAATCAATTTATGGTTGACCAAGTCAAACAACCAATCAAAGGTCAATTGAGGTCAACAGTTCAGGGAAACGTCCGAGAACCGGGGTATTAGATCGGGTTATCTCAAGCTCAACCCGAGTTTGACTCCAAAAATTTAAACATATATAAAGCACTATCAGGGAACATCAATCAAGAAAGATCATGCCAAATTTCACACTTTTACCTATTAAACGGGATTTTTTTGTAAAAATCGACATATGAAGCACATTATCATGATGTCTAAGCAATTGAATGAGTTATGATATAAATTTTGAACACATAATAGGGCATGCTGAATGAAGTAAAAATTATCAAGTTTCAGTTTCAACACATAACCATGTGATTTTACAAAATTAATACAATTTTTCAGCATAAAGGAGTGTGGATTTAATGACTGAGCAAAAGAATGATTCTGGATTTCAAATTTTTATAACAAATACTACGTTATGCCAAGGACAAGATATAAAAATTTCAGACATAAACAATAAACATGTGAATTATGTAAATTATTATAAGTTTTAGCCAAAAACCCGATTTTAATAAAAACCTAACCTATTGAATCCAAAATTTTTTGGAATTTTTATTGTATCAAAAATCACATGAAATAAGTACAATAACCAAGTTTCATACATCTAGAACAAGAATTCGATTTTATGTAATGTTTTAAAGATTCTGCAGAAACAAACCATTAATTATTTACCCTAGCAATTCAACTCCAAACAATTTTGAAATTTAACACAAAGGAGATACAAAACACAGGAGCAACATATTAGAAATTCAGAATTTTTGGATCACTACACGATTTTTTATGAATTTAGCAATTTTCAAAAATGATACCGACTTAAAAAATGCATAATTCGGAAAATACAAATCCAAATTGCACAAGACCAAAGGCATTGTGATCAGGACCTCAAAATGTTCCATAATCCAAGAATTATCCACGAGATTAGTTCAGATGCTAAGGGTTTCGATTTTTAACCCTAAAATCTCAATATTTTACAAAGCTTAACATAATATATATATATATATATATATATATATATATATATATATATAATCGTATAAATTTAAATAACTCGTGAAATCAAACATAATCAGAAAATGAGCACATAATTACATAAATATAAATGGAGTTTAGCAATTTACTACCAAACACCAAGGGGAGTGACGAACATTCGGTCCTGGGCGGGGAAATCGTCCGCGTGAACGTGCTCGACGTTGAAGGCAACTCGCACGGTGATTGGATAGTCCTTTGGTAGCTCGATGGTGGACATCGAACAACAGCCAATGAGGGCTCGAACGAATGGTCGGGTGCACAGCAACGACGAAGGGATGCTTGCGGTTGTGCGTGCAGTGCGGTGGCAACGGCTCGGGACGTCTACGAGCTCGGGGCTTATTTTTCGGTGAATTTAGAAGAGAGAAGAGAGGAGAATAATTTTGAACGTTTTGAAGAATAATGAAGAGAGGAGCGTGAGGGAGCCGAGAGATGTAGAGAATGAGAGGGATGAGAGTAAAGGGGATTCTCTTTAAATGATAAGAAATTTGTAACTTATCCCACATAATAACTCACGGTAATTGCACAATAAAAGTGAATAAGGAGCTGATTCTTGGAGGTTTAAAATTTAAACTCAATTTAAACATAAGTCTTTAAGCCATGCATGCAAAGGGAATTGGAGGGGCGGCGGTTTGAGTGAGTTATCCACAATGGGGCGTGGGTTGGGTCGACTTCGAGCGGTTTAAAATTTAAAAAGCCCGACTCGGTTCGAAACTCAGTTCGGAACTTAATTCGGAATTTAATTCAGCTCGATAGTAATTAAATACACTAAAGCACCTAAGATCAAATAGTCACGTAGAAATTAAATAATCGAGCCCGAAATAATTAGATTAGGAAGATAAATAAAAATAATAAAAAAATCCAAAAATAATCTGGAACAAATGGGGCGCTACAATCTACCCACCTTAAAAAGGAATTCCGACCACGAAATTCGAAGACAAAAGAAACTGACGAACTAACAGAATACACAAGCCTCCGAAATGATAAGGTAGGGAACCTTCCCCTAATCTCGGCCTCCTTCCCTCAAGTCGTCTCGGACTCGTCATATCGGCCCCACAGCACCTTCCCAAGGCTCATTGCCTTCCTCAGCCGATAGACACCCTGGTCCAAAATGGCCACCAGTACCTTCTCATAGGTAAGGTCTTGCTCGACCCACAATTCGCCGAAGTCCACCACGTGGTCCGGGTCATATGCATATCTACGCAACATCGAGACATATAACACATCATGCAGCCCTGACAAATCTAGTGGTAAAGCTAGTCGATAAGCCAAGTCATCGACTTGAGTAAAGATCTCAAAGGACTAGCCGCACACGACAGCGGATCCTCATTTACCCCAAACCAAGGTATACCACACCTACAGTCATACGAAAGGAAAAACTCGAATGGTACCATCAAGATACTCGTTCGATACACAAAACACAAAGCGGCCCACCCATGGTGAGTAATCACAAAATGTAATACACAACATGCACTCACGACCTCAACAGGTCTCATAGTACCTCGACCGTGAGATCATCGGTCAAACAATCGTGGTCGATACGTGGAGTTGAGTTTCAGCATGGTGCCCGGATCACGCCGAAAACTTACCAACAATCTCGACACACCCGTGGCCTCTTGCCGAAGCGATTGGTCACGGTAACTGTGCAACCCTGCACGCAATATAGCCCCGCTATACTTATACTTACAACACACGATTCTACAACACAAACGTAGCCCCTCATGGCTCCGTTTGCTGGTAACACAAGTTACCTATCTCGCCATCTCGAGGCTCCTCGCATAGGCATAGGAAACTTATCGACCATGCTTCCTTATCGATACCATCGATCAAGGATGTAAGCACGGCTCGGTGGAACTTGGAACTCTCGGTGGTCGAACCGTCCAAAAGAAAAATAAAATGGACGTTTGAATTTTAATGTACTGTCCTTCAAGAGACAACACGCTCGTAGGAGCTGCATATGTGGGGCGACAGGACGCTCACGTGTACCTGTTCAGAGACCAGCCATAAGGTTATGGTTTGGTCGTACACACTGGCCTGTGGAGTTCATGCGTTCGGTGATGATGGCTGCAACCTTCGTGCGAGTCAACGGTCGGCCCTGTAGTGCCTAACGTCTCTCAGCACGAGCGTGCCTGCTCATTACCACTTCGCGTGGCTCCATCTAGCCCAGTCGGCGATCGGTTCCAGGTTTCGACAAGAAAATGTAATCCATGGTTTTTCTCAATACGAAAATTTTCTGACTTGGGATTTCACATAGGCTAAGGCAATAGCAAGAGAAGAGTTTTTTACAACACGTGTACAAATGGGGCTAATTCCAAACAAGCTTTTTGGTTTTTCACGAATTCAAAAGTTTCAAGATCTCATGAATAAAAGGGCATAAAACCGAGTTCCAAGTCCACTACCTTATTCGAACAACACACTCTAACATGCAAAAAGACACAACTCTAGAAATAGGCAGAAATCCTCAAAGGAAATATATGCGGTTCTTCAATCGAGAATGGTATTAGGTCAACGGCTCTTTTCGAGACACCCACTAGTAGCTCACTTCGGCTCTTCCGACTAACAGCGTCAGCCATCACGTAAGCTCTTCTTCCAGTAGCTAATCGTGCCAGTAGTCCTGAACGAGCTCCACTCATTTGCACTGCTCAGAGTTCACACCTCAAGGTCTAGGTGAGAGGCTTCTTTCATCGAAATGACCTCGATCACATCTTCGGTTATTTCCGCTACGTCTCGGCGTTATGAGAGATACACTATGACATCGCTGTAGAAGGACATCCAGACATTCCGTCGCAGTCGTCATTGCGTTACCTAGCACTAAAAAATCACTATCCGTCTGCAGATATTCTCATCGGGTTCCAGAGCCCATTTTGATACGTCAACTCCTCGATCTTCTGCTAATGGTACATCCGTTCTCGGATCGGTCTTCAATGGTTTGCAGTTGTCTTCAGTTGATTGAACGGGTCTTCACCTCATGATAGTAGTTGATCATCCCCTATCGTCCATCGGTTAGGTTTACGGTTATCGATGTGCAGCATTCTTTGCCATGAAACACGGCTCCTCCAATCATTCGGGTTGGTTGTAGCTAGCCTTGCTCGTCTAGTGGCCTTCTTTGCTGATTCTCCGGACTACTCCTAAGCATCCAAATGATTGGTACGTCTCAGAAATGGTCCAATTTGTTCGCGATAACGATAAAAAATAAATTTGGTTAGGATGAATGGAATATCCAAACACAATTGAAAGGATGATATAAGACAAGCAGAAAGCCAGAAACACTTGTCTTAATTGATACATCTGATCGCAAAACTTGATCTTGAACCTCTAAGCGAACAAGAAAACAAGGACAAGGGTTTTCAAAGGCTTTGCATAAGTCCAAGAAAGTGAAAGATTTCTATCGAAGGCCAAAATAAGTAAAAGAACAAAAAATTGTCAAAGTCTACAGCGAAACGCAAGTTCGAGAATATAAGCTGCTATACACTTCACAATGCACATGCTCCAGGCTCGACTACCCTTCTTAAAAGATCCTTTATAATCCTTTAAGGTATAACACCTTCTTCGAATTAGTCGATGACTCCCGATCGGGGAAAACTATTTTCGATGCAATATACGATTCATTCACAACAAGATAAATGACCGTCGCTGGCCTCCAGGTCAAGATACTATGGTAGCTTGCGCCGACCTTTGCGTTCTCGAGCGCATGGATTCGGAGTTATCGCAAACTAAAATCACAAACCTTGCGACAATAAGGTTTAGCAGAAAACAAATATGTTTATCCTTATTCGTACACAAAGTCTCTAAACGAAGTTGTTCTAAGTATCAAATACAAGAATTGTACAACAAATTAAAAGATAAAACACAAAAAATGGAAAGATAAATAGACAACACACGATCTCGATTTCTCGGTCAGTCGTCCACTCTTTGCTCAGTTTATCCCCATCCTAAGTCAGAGCATACTCACGGAATTTTTCCTCTGTATTAACCAAATGTCGAGCAGCAGAGTTCATCCACGTGAGGGTTCAATTACATTCTTCTACCGTTGATCCTCTCTAGTGTAGGTCACCAATCTCCTTCTCAATGAAATCGCACAATTCCAAGAAAAATATTCCTCAGTGATGATTCTCCTTCATTCGCACCTGGAATGAAACGACACGATCCTATTCTGGCCGCAAATTCCAGTAGTCAGTATAATGAACGATAACAGAATGGTCAAGTTATGACAGTATGCTGGATCCACATAAGTTTACGGAGTCATTCCGTCAAACTACCAACCTTCATGATCAACGCTCGTAATCCACACAGTAAAGGTAGCCATTGTTTTCCTCGAGATTTTGCCATCTTCGAGAATCACTACATCGATCACAGAACTCCTCGGCATCGATTGACAACTCGATCGAAGCTTAAATCACAATCATCGCACTCCAATGATCGGATTCCACCATTGCTCTTTCGGTCCACTTGTCAGTTGCGCCAGACGTTCGAGTGATCCCACACATTCGAAACTTCTCACTTGTCTAATCTCAATAAGGCATCCTAACGTTGGTCACCAGAAAAGCTATGGTGCATATACGCAAATCTCAACTATTAACGAGATAGCTCGCACAAGGTGTTATCTCGCAACTTGTAGAGAGAAATTTCTAGAGTTATAACTAGTCCCAAATGCGACTAGAGTTCACCCAATAAACACTAGAATTCAAAACATACCAAGGTGCATAGTCCTAAGCCCCATGTAAAATAAATAAAACTATAAAACTCATACCTCGAGCTGGCGCGGCGAGACGAAAGCGAGTGGCCAATGGTCATTACACAGTACCACTAGAGATAGTCTACATAAACGCAGACTAGCTCTGATACCATACTGTAACGCGTCGTTATTTTTAAGTGAAAAATACCAATTTATTTTTCCAAAAATCAAAGTTAATTTTTCAAAAATCAATTTAAAGATTTATATAACAAGCGCTACTCAAAAATTCACATAACCACAGTTAAGATCACACTTAACTAAACTGGGAAACAACCATCTAGATCATAATTCGTCTCATGTCAATAATCAATTATGCTTTAACAGATATTCAACCATATAAAATAATCCAATAGTCATAACATAATCAAATTCTAAGTTCAAATCCCAAACATGGTAAAATCTCCATAAACAAAAATAATTATGCTGACAAGAGAATAAATATTAGATCAAAGCAGAAGCAGGTAAAACAGTTCAATAGCACGTAATGACCCTGCCTTGCTCGTCTTATAGCCACGACCACCAGCTCAACCTGAAAAGAGATATAATAGTGGGGGTGAGCGAACACTTGCTCACCGTGGGAATACCATGCAGTATAATCAATATAAAGACTTAAAATCATAATCGCAGCATGAATACAAATCGACTAGTCTACCCCCTAACATAGCCCTACCCTCATGTGATCACACCTAAACCCGTCAATACAACAAAGACCAGATTACCTGTCAATACAACAAAGACAGGAGCAAACTGTCGATACAACAAAGACAGGAGCAAATCGTCGATACACCATCGCGGAGTCAGCTCTCTAAAGGCTAGATTTAGGCCTCGTAGACTATCGGTTCACACGCACACAATGATTATCAAGCCAAGCATTTATAGAAATTAACATACATGGTAAGGTTTATCAACACCCACTTGATTAGTAGCAACAGATTAATCACGTGATTGGTTGCAGGTAGGCTGAGGTTCAACTCCTCACACACCTACATTTTTATTCAAGATAATATTTCAAAAATACTTATCTTGAAAATCGAGAATTCAAAACGAGAACTCATATTTAGTCGAAAAATCGTTGACTAAGTAGCTCGTGGAAAATTCTCGTGGAATTATAGAACATTGACTCGACTCAGACCAAGTACGGGATAAGCACATAATAATCAATTTATGGTTGACCAAGTCAACAACCAATCAAAGGTCAATTGAGGTCAATGATTCAGGGAAACGTCCGAGAACTGGGGTATTAGATAGGGTTATCTCAAGATCAACCCGAGTTTGACTCTAAACATTTAAACATATATAAAGCACTATCAGGAAAAAACAATCAAGAAATATCATGCCAAATTTCACACTTTTACCTATTAAACGGGATTTTTTTTGTAAAAATCGACATGTGAAGTACATTACCATGATGTCTAACCAATTGAATGAGTCACGATATAAATTTTGAACACATAATAGGCCATGCTGAATGAAGTAAAACTACCAAGTTTCAGCTTCAACACATAACCATGTGATTTTACAAAATTAATACATTTTTTCAGCATAAAAGAGTGTGGATTTAATGACTGAGCAAAAGAATGATTTTGGACTTCAAATTTTTATAACAAATACTATGTTATGCCAAGGACAATATATAAAAATTTCAGACATAAACAATAAAATGCAAATTATGCAAATTGTTACAAGTTTTAGCCAAAAACCCGATTTTAATAAAAACCTAACCTATTGAATCCAAAATTTTCTAAAATTTTGTTGTATCAAACATCACATTAAATAAGCACAATAACCAAGTTTCATACATCTACAACAAGAATTCGATTTTATATAATTTTTCAAAGATTCTGCAGAAACAAACCATTAATTATTTACCCTAGCAATTCAACTCCAAAAATTATAAAAATTTAACACAAAGAAGATACAAAATACAGGAGCAACATATCAAAAATTCAAAATTTTTGGATCACTACACGAGTTTTTATAAATTTAGCAATTTACAGAAATGATACCGACTTAAAAAAATGCTTAACTCGGAAAATACAAATCCAAATTGTACAAGACCAAAGCCATTGTGACCAGGACCTCAAAATATTCTATAAGCCAAGAATTATCCACGAGATTAGTTCAGATGCTAAGGGTTTCGATTTTTAACCCTAAGATCTCAATATTTTACAAAGCTTAACATAATATATATTATCGTATAAATTTAAATAACTCATGAAATCAAACATAATCAGAAAATGAGCACATAATTACATAAATATAAATAGAGTTTAGCAATTAACTACCAAACACCAAAGGGAGTGACGAACATTCGGTCCCGGGCGAGGAAATCGTCCGCGTGAACGTGCTCGACATTGAAGGCGACTTGCACGGTGATTGGATAGTCCTTCGGTAGCTCGCTGGTGGACATCGAACAATAGTCAATGAGGGCTCGAACAAATGGTCGGGTGCAACAACGACGAAGGGATGCTTGCGGTTGTGCGTGCAGTGCGGTGGCAACGGCTCGGAACGTTGACGAGCTCGGGGCTTATTTTTCGGTGAATTTAGAAGAGAGAAGAGAGGAGAATAATTCTAAACTTTTTGAAGAATAATGAAGAGAGGAGCGTGAGGGAGCCGAGAGATGGAGAGAATGAGAGGGATGAGAGTGAAGGGAATTCTCTTTAAATGATAACAAATTTGTAACTTATCCCACATAATAACTCACGGTAATTGCACAATAAAAGTGAATAAGGAGCTGATTCTTGGAGGTTTAAAAATTAAACTCAATTTAAACATAAGTCTTTAAGCCATGCATGCGAAGAGAATTGGAGGGGCGGCGGTTTGAGTGGGTTATCCACAATGGGGCGCGGGTTGGGTCGACTTCGAGCAGTTCGGCTATTTAGCGCGTGAAAAAAAAATTAAAAAGCCCGACTCGGTTCGAAACTCGGTTCAGAACTTAATACGGAATTTAATTCAACACGATAATAATTAAATACACTAAAGCACCTAAGATCAAATAGTGTAAAAATTAAATAATCGAGCCCAAAATAATTAGATTGGAAAGATAAATATAAATAATAAAAAAAATCCAAAAATAATCTGGAACAAATGGGGCGCTACACAAATACTCTCCTTAAATGTCCGCTATGCTCCTCTTTTGATTTAGAGTATATAAGAATATCATCGATGAACACAATCACGAACTTATCTAAGAAATCCTTAAATACCCTATTCATTAAGTCCATGAAGGCAGCTGGAGTATTTGTCAAGCCAAACGGCATCACCAGAAATTCATAATGATCGTACCTCGTACTAAAGGCCGTCTTAGGAATATCTTCTTCTTTTACCTTCAACTGGTGATACCCTAACCGCAAATCAATCTTAGAAAATATTGTTGCACCCTGAAGTTGGTCGAACAAATCATCGATTCTTGGTAAAGGATACTTGTTCTTAATTGTGACCTTATTCAGCTCTCGGTAGTCAATACACATTCTCAATGTGCCATCCTTCTTACGGACAAACAAAACTGGTGCTCCCCAAGGTGAAAAGCTGGGTCCGATAAATCCTTTGTCCAATAGTTCTTGTAGCTGCACTTTTAATTCCTTCAGTTCAGCAGGTGCCATTCTGTATGGTGATTTGGATATAGGAGCCGATTATGGCTGTATATCAATCACAAATTCTATTTCACGATCTGGGGGTAATCCTGGAAGATCTTCGGGAAATACTTCAGTGTACTCCCGAACCACTAGAACTTTATCAATTTTGGGGCTTTCCTCCTTTTCAATACTCATTACACTTACTAGATAGCCTGTACAACCACCATTCAATAGTCATTGTGCTTTCATTGCAGAAATTACCAGAAACGGAAGATTTTTGCTAATCCCGATAAAAGAAAATGATTCTTCACCAGGTAGTTGAAATGATACGATCTTTCTTTGACAATCAATTGTGACACTGTACTTCGATAGCCAATCCATTCCCAATATTACCTCATAGTCATTCATGTCTATTATGATCAGATCAACATATAGTTCTCTTCCTTCAATAGAGACACTACAAGCTCGAATAATTTGGTTTGTTTATCTTGTCTCTCCAGATGGTATCGCAACATTGTAATTTGTTTATGTTTTATCAGGTATTCTGCCTAACCTCTTCACATACTCAGTGGATGCAAATGAATGCATGGCTCCAGAATCGAATAATGCAAAAGTAGGAACTCCAGAGATTAATATGTTACCTGTGATCACTTCTGGATTCGTCTCAGCATCTTCACGAGTCATGGTGAACAATTTGGCTGGTGCATTTTCACGAAGATTTGGTTTTGGTTGATTGGGGCACATATACGCCATGTGTCTTGGTTGTTTACACGGTAGCATATTCCCTTTCCTCTCAAACATTCCCCACTATGTTGCTTTCCACAATTAGGGCAAGTAGGAGGCAATGTTGGAGCTTTCCCTTGGTTGAATTTGATTCTCTTGTTTGCATCTCCTTGCTCTTGCCTTTGTCATTGTCAGAATATAGGTCTCTCAGTTTGAAATTGCATTGGCCTCTTCTTCTCCATTCCAACCCAATGAGGTCCTTGTTTTTATACAAGTTGGCGTCTAGTTTTCATTGTGCTCCTTATTTTCAGTTTCGCTTGCTCAGCAATAAGAGCTCTCTCAGCTACTTGTGAGTAAGTAGATCAATGTACCCCAGCCATGCAAACGTCTCTATAAAGTTATGGTTACCTTTGAGGAAGCGCTCCGTTTTCAAAGCATCAGTACTGGCCATATGTTCTGCAAACCTTGAGAGTCGTTCGAATTTGCGGATGTAGTCTGCAACTGTCATTCCGCCCTGCCTCAGTTGTATAAACTCGTTCATCTTCATTGCTCGTATGGGAGCTGTAAAATATTTGCTTCTGAAGAGCTCCTTGAATCGGTCTGATGTCATGGTAGTCACATCTTCGATACACTTGATTGTATCCCACCAATGCCCGGCACTACCATGTAATATAAAAGAGGCACACATAACTTTTTCCTCCTCAGAAACTCTGCTATATTGGAACATGTTATCCACCGTTCTCAACCAATCTTCTGCTTCTACTGGATCTGCAGCGTCCTCGAAAACAAGTGGATTTAATTTTAGGAATCTTTCTCCAACTATCTCGACTGGTCTTGCCTGGTATGGCCCTTGATTTTCAGCACCTCTTGGAAACCCATTTGCATTTTTCTGTTAAATAAGTTGTTGGATTTGATGGGATTATTTTTCTATCAGTTCATTCAATCGTCCGATGACTGCATCATGGTTGTCTCTAGGGTTATATGTCCTTTCCCCTTCTCTTCTGTTAGCACCACCACTACCTTCGCTCCTAGTTCTTGCTATATTTATACTACATGGCCAATAATATGTATAAGACAAGTAAAACACATAATAATGAAAGCTTACTGGCACTGTTATACTCCATGCGCTTTGAGTCGTGTACATGAACAGTCTACATGACCTGCAATCTGGGCTCTGATACCACTCTGTCATGATCGCTCTTCTACTACTAGATATTCTTATATTTTGGAGATTTACTTAAATTTATTTATAAACATAACATGGATATTGTTATTTATACATACTGAAAAGGATCTAAACACTGTTTATGAAACTTTTATACATCAGATTTTATTGACAGAAAAATTTAAACATAGCGTAAGTTCACTCGCTGGCCCAACAGGTCGTCATCCATGTACACATCCCTAAAGCTCTTCGGATCCAACAGCCCGGTCATGTCAATCATCAGATATCAACAAGATCACCTACAATGCATAAACTATATAAGCTATGGCTCAATAAGTAAAAGTCATGCATGTCAAGAAATAAAATCATCAATTGATATGCACTACAACATGAAATGCAAATGCTCGTGTTGTGAAAACACTTCTTTCTGAAAAACATTTATTTCTCTGGGCCCTTTAACCTCACTACTAGGCACCAGAAATGAGTTCAATATCATCAATAATCATAACATTCCAGTCCTTGTCGTCTCTCACGCCTTAAAGCAATGGCTCACTGGGCACTGGAATGACCCAGTCCTTACGTCTCACACGCCTTAAAGAAATGTCTCACGGGGCACTGAGCATAACATAATAATAAGTTAAGTCCTTACGTCTCAGATGCCCTTATGCAATGTCTCACGGGGCACTTGACTTCGGTGCGTAGCAGCGGCCAATTAATTAACAAAATACTTTTTCTTTTCTCATTATGTCGTGCATGCGAGATATTTTATCTGACTGTAAGATATGCATGCACGTGAACATGAAATGTATGCTATTTTCAATGATATCAATATATATCAACATTTATTCACATAAAAACACTCTTCACATAAGCATATAAATCTTCACATAATAGAGTAGATCAATACTATGTTTATGCATTGTAGTTGGGAATGGACTTGTACATACCTCGAGTCCTTAGCTTATAGTCTTGTAAAGATGAAAATTGACTCGTATGTTTAACTAGATCTAATCATAAAAAAATATGTTCATTAATTTATAATTCTAACATATCATAAGAATTATAAATAAATTAATAAATTCTTAGATTTAATACCATGCGTAATACTTCATTCTTTAAACATAATTATAGCTAGTAAATTCATATTTAACTAATTCTTACTCCTATATATTCATAAGACACAAACCTACAATTTATATATAGACTGAAAACATAAACGAGCATATTTGGATAGTGAAAACTAATCAAAACCGACGTAAAACTGCCACAAAGTCTGACTACAAACAGCTAGGCGTAGTGCTCATATTTTAATCATAACTTTTAATATATAAACTATTTTACACTTATTTTTAAAATTTAGAAATATAAGAGATAAAACTAAAACTTTCATGAAGACACTAAAAATCAAAACATAACGGTAAATATATGAAATATCCCGCAAACCGACAAACAAACGTTTTATGGTTGATATAAAACATACTAACATTATGATTGTATTTTAAACGTAACTTTCTATATAAAATAGATATTTGTGAAATTCTTGTTCCTGTAGAAAGACCATTATATTTACTATAAATTCTATGCAGACAACTAAATTAAAAGAATAACTTTTGAAGGTCAAAATAAAAGAAAACTGAACGGGTTGCTCACAACTACAAAAAAATACATATATATGACTTATTACCTATCTTCGACACCTCAAAATAAAAAGTTGATGATCCTAGGAACTAGGGCTTTAATTTGATATATGTTTATAAAGTTTCAGTAGCCCGACGGCCAGGTTCGGGGTCGCGGAAACATAACTGTTCGTGGCCCCGTTCATGTTCTTCAAACACCGATTCTTAAAATTCTAAATATAATTAAAATATATAAGTTTAGACGAACAACTTGACATATAATTCTTAAGATAATATCATTATCATAATTAAATACATAAAAAGTAGAAAACATACCTTCTACAATGATACTCGCAAAGTCTTTCACCAAAATGTTTCTTGTTGTTCATATATTTTCTTTGTCTCTTATGGTTTCACTAATTTGCAACTCATTGCTATTTATAGAGTAACTAGTGTACACCCCGTGCAATGCACGGGAACGATATTAAATTAACAATATTATAAATAAATCTCGAGTTTGAAACACTCAATGGCGGAAGTAGAAATTACTATTGATCCTAAAATATTATATTAATATATGTAATAGTATTCAAATTTTTCTATATTATTTTTGAAAAATGTGAAAATCACCTACTACTTTTTTGAATAATTTTAGAAGAAAAACATATCTAAAAACATTTGAATTTAACATTGTGTAAAAAAAAAATTCTAGACTATTTTGTAAATAAAACATGTCTACATATATTTAAATTTAACATCAATTATGTGTACGTGTATATGTATAATATATAGATGAATATGTAAAAAAATATCTAAACAATTTGTTTCAAGTATCTAAAATATTATAAATCTAATTTTAAAATCATACCGAATTTATGGTGTTCCATCTAAAAATATTTGATTACACACAATTTGAAAATTATTAGTTTTGATACCAAAAATAATTACAAATATTTATTTTGATACCGAAAAAAGGAAAAAGAATAACAAATTCTACCCAATAAATTAGTCGATTTGTTACCCTATCTACCCAATAAATACCAATAAATCAACTGTTGACTACCCTATCTACCAAACAAACAGGAAAGACAATTGGTCGGTGATTATATATATTGGCGGGAAAAATTGGCGGGAATCCTTAAAAGGTTATTCTTTTAATATATAGATAGATTTAAGGCGGTTCAGATAGTATATCACTTTCTTGTAGATAAACTACTTATTTTTAGATTAGTATACATATTTTATAATAATCAAAACCTAACTTAAACTTATGCCACATGTGTGAGTTATAGCTTAAGCATGGATATAAAGATATATATCAATTTTGTCATATTTATCCACTTTATCATATTTCTTACGATTTATAAATATAGGGTTGGGTTTAGTTTTAATGAAAAATATAAGAATAAATTGCAGTCATTAGATCAGATGATCCAACAGTTTAAAAAAATCAAAATTGTACATTCACTAAGGTCCTTATGGTAAATATACACACCACCCAAAAAAAGATGGCCCCACCCCACATTAACCCACAACCAACCCCACCCACCCATCATTCCCGTCAACCCTATCCCACCCCCACGCTCCTCTCTCTCTCTTTCACAAACAAACAACACACACAGTACCTGTTACCTTTCACACGCGCACACACACACACACACTGCACACACTAAAGACACACTGGACACAAACACAACGTGCCGTCGGCCGTCACACACTGAGCACACATAGTTGCACGCCCTACCCATGGCCGCCACCTGCCGCCGGTCTTGCCGCCGGACTCGTCGTCGATATTGCACTTTATTTCACACAAGCACGCAGTTGGGAGCCGACGACCACTCGACAACGCCGATCGCCGCCGTCCTCCAAACGTGCCGTCGCCGACCAAGACTGGAATACAGTGCCGGGAAATCGAACCTCAAGCTCAACTTTAATAGCGAATTAAAAAAAAAACTCTCTTTCCACCTCATCACTCCGACAGGGCGGGGCAGGCCGGAAGCGGCGCGATTTTCAGGCGCCGGTGACGGTGGCAGTGATTCTGGACGGGAAAGATGAGATTTGATTAAGGGACCTACTTTGAAGAATGTGATAAGTGGGAAGGACTTGAGTGCAATTTTATATACTTGCATAATATTTCAATTAAACACACATGGCAAATCTGTAATTTTCGAAAATTTATAAAACATACGATTTTTCATTTATTTCATTTTACATATATATTGTAAAATAAAAATTATTATATAAAAACAATAAAAAACTATTATAAAAATGATAAATAAAACTATTGAATGCTAAATTAATTTTTTAACTATAAATTATATTTTTTTAACAATAAAAGGCTATAAAAATATATTAAAATACTAAATATACTTTTAATTATAGATAATAAAATATTTTAATTATTTAGGTTAATTTAATGTATAATTATATCTATTAAAACTCGTTTTTGAATACACATAATGTACATTGGATCGTATAAAGTAGTGCATGTTATAAAACAACACTTTACAATTTATAAAACAACACGCTGCATTTTATAAAACAAGACATTGCACTGTATGAAGCAAGCTATATTTTATCACCGTATTCCACAATTGACGTCAATAGATCATGCCAAAAATACTACGCAGCGTAAATCAAATTTTAATATCCATCACATCATCTATCCAAAAAAAAAAAAAACACAAACATCATAACGTACCAAAATTACAGTAGTACACTTTATATATCACCACGCTACACTTTATAAAGTAACACGTTGCACTTTACAAAACAAAATGTTGCACTTTATCACGACTATCAAATCGCACAAATAGTGAATGAAACCAACCGAGCTAAAAACTTTTTCAACAAAAAATAATATAAAAATAATAAATAAAATTATTACATTGTTTAATATAATTTTAACATAAATAGAAAATTATTTCTCCAGCAATCACAATAAATTACCATGTTTATAAACACGCTCTACAATTAATGTCAACAAATCACGCCAAAATATTACGCAATCTGAATATAAAAAACGAATCGACATAATAATTTAAATCCATCACATATATATCAAAAAAAAAAAAACACACATTCGTGATAACATACTAGAATATTAGTATTGCACTTTATATATAAATAAATTGCACTTTATACAACAATATTTTGCACCGTATAACACAGTGCGTTGCACTTATCAAAATTACAGTAATTATAATAATCGATTGAATAATATTAGTTGGATAATGTCAGAATTAATTTTTTTTTAAACTATACGGAAAAATATTACTGATTATTTTTTTTATTATAATTAATACTATTTTTTATCTATATTTTTTTTATGTATTGCGATTGCACATTATGGGTGTTTGGATTCCACACATCTGTCTATCACATTGCACAAAAACGAACGATATCAAACGAACAAAAATTCGGTACGAATTTTTATGTTTTTGTTCTATTATTATTATTATTATTATTATTATTATTATTATTATTATTATTATTATTATTATTATTATTATTATATTGAGTATTTCGGTACGATATCATGTTTTTAAGTTTTAAAAATTACTTAACACTATCTTTGTATTTATTAAATTCTTAATAATTTAGTATAAGCATTTATATCATTGATTAATTTATGTCATAATTAAAGTTTTACAAAAATTACAAAAACTCCCTGACATTAACCTAATTTACATAAAACTAAACCCTAAATCAATTCTCACCCAAATCAATCAAAATTACATTTCTCTTCACCCTGCCAATTCCCCCAAAACCGTTCACAGAATTAAAAAAAAAAACAAAAAAAAAAAATCAAAATCATTCAAGTCTAATTCCCCTAAATCAATTCACACCCAACTCACCCAAAATAAAATCTCACCTAAATCATTCACAACAAATTCACATATTTCTTCACATGAATCAACCAAATCGTTCACAACAATCACATGTGATCCAATTCACCCAAATCTTTCACATAAAATCGCCAATTCAAAATTCAACTGAATCACGATTCAATTCCTCAGCCACAATAGCATCTCGTGCCGCTTCTTTCCCATCTCCAGTTCAGATCGCCGACGAGCTCATCCCGTTCAATTCCTCAGCCACCATAGCATCCTCTGCAACTCGCCGGAACGGCGGCCCTCGCCATCAGTAAAATTGGGGTGCTCGACGGGCGACTGCGTGAGTTTGAGACAGGGATGGTTGACGGCGCTCGACGGGATGTTAGCAGCGGCGACGACGGCAATAAATTGGGCAACGACGGGAGAAATTGGGCAAATGGCAGTGGCCGGTGGTTTGTGGATGATTCCGACGTGTCCGGAGGACGAGAGAGGGAGGGCGCTGCTAGAGATGGATGACGGAGATCGACGGGATGGTATCGGAGGCAAAGACGACGATCCGGTGGCGACGGAGACGGGTGTTTGTGGGCTGATTTCCGTCGGGTTCGTTTGTGTGTGTGTGTGTGTGCGTGTGAAATCGTGGGAGAGATGAGAATAAAAAATAAATTCTGAAATTGTGGGTCAATGTATTATAAGTGTAATTACCACCTTACCCTTAATTATTGGACAAATGTACATATTTGACCATAATAGTTCAAATAATTACTAAATTGCCATTAATGATTGACCATTATTTATTAAAATTTGACTTCATCATGGCCATTGATTTCTTTAATCAAATGGTGTAGGTTCATTCCTATTTCTTTCATTATCTCTCATTCTCATATGATCCCTTCTATATATATATAGGGTTGGGTTCAAGTGAGAATGATGTTCAGGGAAAGAAATAAGAATAAATTATGATCATTAGATTAGATGATCTAGTGGCTAAAAAAAAACTCAAATGATATATTCATTAAGGGTAATGTAGTAATTGTCTACACCAATACAGTGGGGCCCACAAACCACAACCCACACCCATGCGTGGAGCCCACCCAAATCACCCAACCCATTTCTCTCTCCTGCCCTTTCCAAGACCCAATTCTCGTCTTCTTCCCAAGTTCAACCACCTGCATCTTCTTCCCATGTCCAACCACACCGTCTGTCACCGTCGACTGCCGCCGCCGCCGCTAAACTCACCGACACGAAACACGCTTGACCAGAGGAGGCGTCACGATGTGGAGCTGTACCAGGAACTCGACGGCCGTCACGTCGTCACGAGAGTGATGTCCGGTGAGTCGGCTATCTCCGTCATCCCCACCGCCGTCTCCGCCTTCAAGATCGACTTGCGGGCTTCATCGAGCCTTATGAACTTCAAGCTCGACCTTCGAGCTTCAATGGAAGATATAAAAAAAATACATATCCACCGGCAATGGTTTGAACGTCCAGGTGAGGTCGTCGGCTGGAGAAAAGCGCCAGGGGCAATGGCCCGACGGAGGTCCGTCGCCGGTTCGGTTGGTGAACGAAAAAACAGATTTGGGTGGAGGTTTTGAGTTTGAAAATTTGATAAGATAACAAGACTAATTTGTAATTTTATATTTTTAGTTAATTTCAATTAAACTACAGTAGTCAATGTCTAAATTCAGAAAACTTAATTTTATTTTAATTTAGTCCTTGGGTCAAATTTATAATTTACGTAAAATATATAAAAACACATTATTTTATATATATTTTTGTAAGACATATATATGTTATTATAAACAAAAAAAATATATAAAATAGTATATAAAATATTATTATCATTATTATATAAATAATACAAAATATTATTTTTTCGTACATTTTAATATGCATAAATATAAAATCAAATAAATAAATAAAAATAATATAATATTAAAATAATATAAAAATAAGAATAAATATGTGAGTATGACAAACTGCACATTAGCAACTGAAACACTGCACGAAACACTGCACATTAGTGTTATACGTATTGCACATTAACGTGTGTCAGATTGCACGTTATCGATCAAGACTGAAATAGCTATGATTTTTCTATTTGAATTTATATATTTCTATTACTTTAAAATTTTAAGATATTATGACTTAGATAATTTCAACTTAAATAAAGTTATTTCGATAATTTAAAATTATATATTTTGATTATTCCCATCAAATTTAAAAGACCCGAGCTATATGAGAAATCATTATTGTGGTCTATATATTTGATGTATAGCGAATGCACATTATAATTAAATGAATTGCATGTTAACGACTATATGATTGCACAATATTAAAAATCAACCAAGTAAAATATTCAATTCAAAAGTTTAAATTCAGTTCAAGTGTTACTTTTATTAATTTGCTACTTATACAAACTCAGTAATGCACTTTATAAACATCACGTTGCACTTTATAAAACAACATGTTGCACTTTATAAATAACATGATGCACTTCATCACGATGTTGACGAGCGTTTTCGGTCAACGGTTAAGATTGAAAATATAGAAAGTACAGGACTGGAAATAAAAGAAAGATATGGTTTAATTACGATTTTATTAAATGATCACGAGGTCGGCCTCTCGTACGAGGTCGGCACTTATGATATACTTACAATTCTTTCAAAGGACTTCTTACAATTTAGAGAGAGAAAGTAGAGGAAAGCTTAAGTTAGTTGAGGATTCAACAACCCCAAAATAAATGAGGTGAGCTGCTATTTATAGCACTCTTAAATGGGGTACTATTCACCGGTCTTGTCGTACAGTAGACTTGCAGAGCAGTTCGGCGCCTCCCTGACAGTTCATTAATGCGATTTGAGGTTTCTCCAATCATTGCTTGCAAGGCATTAAATGCAAGCATGGGTAGCATTTAATGCTGATTGAATGACTATGACAGGCCGTCCCATCAGCGAATGATGACCTCCCAAGTGGCGAATATTTTAATAGCGACCGGATCGGCGCCATCCTTTGGCAGGGCGGCTCTAACTTATTCAGGTCGGCACCTTCGCTCTGAAGGTTTGCGCGACCCGGGTGAGCCTTTCTTCAGCTCGGTACTGGGGTGAGACCGGCTCGGCCCCCCAACGTGTCCGGGTGCCGGGCTCGGGAAGCATTCCCTTCAACCCGTACTGCATATAATTCCTCGGCTCAGGTCGGCTCCTGCGCTCCTGATCGGCCCGGCGCTTTCCAGGAGTTCGGTCCCATACAGCTCATGGGGCCGACCCGTTTGGTCCTGACCCGACCGATCCGGATGTCAACATACAGGCCCCCGAGCTTGGAGGTGAGGTCCACGACGTCTTCTCTGAGGTCGTCACTTTGGGCAGCCCAGATCGGCTCTTCCGCTGCACTTAGCGTGTGTAAGATTGATCTTATGGCCGACATTAATGACGTCAGCTGAAGGGACGTGCATTTAATGCAACCTGACGGTTGCTTTCCTGTCGGTTACGAAAAGTCGTGCAGCTTTTATCATGGCCTACGTGGCGGACACGTGTCGTTTCCCCATTAAATTCCCAAAAGATCGTGCGCGTCAGTTGGCGGCAGTTTCGCCTTTTCAAATTTTCGAATTTTGAATTCCTTACACGTGGCGGGATCTGATTGGGACCGAATCCTTATAAATAGGGCCCCTCGGTCACTGTTTCTTCTTCTTCTTCTTATCTTCACAAAATCCGATTTTCTTTGGCTTCTCGAGGAAGAGACTTTCCAGCGGTTTTCTGGTCGGACTTTTCGTTTCTTCACGGTAATTTCTTCAATTTTTGACCCAGCTCTTACTTTCTTTTTCGACTATGTCTTCGCCCTCCAAACCCGGATCTGGTGCCGGCGCGTCCGGGGGGGATTCCGGTTCTTCCGGTGACTCGTCTCCGCCCGCGACGAGCAAGCTTATGCTTTATTCTCTGATGTCGGCCGAGAGGGCTCTGGCCGAGGCGGTGCCGATTTCTATGGTTCGTCCGAGTTCTCCTCCAGCCGATCCGAACCCAGGCGAGGGTCATGACGTCGAGCCAGATTTGAATCGAACCGCGGGAGCGGATGACGAGGCAGACGTGAACGTCGACTTCCTTAAATCCGACTCGGACGTCGATCAAGATTTAGTTGACGAAACACTCCGCTGCGACACGGAGGGTCGAGAGAGGGTGCCGATGGGCCGTGGTGACGATGCCACCGATGCCGAGATCGAGGCGGCTACTTCCGTTCCTCCGGGTTTTTGGCGCCTCCCTCCTCGAGTCTGGGGACCCACAGTGATTCTATGGCCTGGTTCATGGCCTCGGCGATAGACGATGCCGATTTGGTCCAGTTGCGAAGCAAGTATAATTTTGGCCATGGAATTCACCTATTTGCGCCCTACCTCGGAGAGCGGATTCACTGCCCGCCGCCGGGTTGTATTGGGGTCTACCGAGACAGCATTCGCCTCGGGCTTCAGTTTCCTCTGGCGGGGGCGCTTAGCGACATTCTCTGTGAGTATGAGGCCGGCATCATCCAACTCACCCCGTCCGTATTTGCTCGGCTCCTCGCCCTAATTCTGATGTTTTGGCAGGAGGGGTGGCCCGATCCTACTGGGGCCGAGGTGAGGGCCATGTTCGGCCTCAAACGGTCGGGCGACACCGGGAACTATTACTTGTCGGTCTTCCGGGGATTGACAAAACATTGGTCGATAAACTCCTGGAAACCCTCCACGACGATATGCCTGGATGGTTCTGGGTCGGAGGCGACTGGAGAGCCGAGGACGCGGCCCGTCACCCTTCCACTTATTTCATTACTCATAGAAGTAAGAAAAACTTTTATCGTCTCTTTCTTGTACTAATTTAATTCCTTTTGTGCTAACAGGCCGGTGTTTGCGTTTCTAGTCTAAAATCCGGTTCCCGCCCTCAGCGAGAGTTTGTCGGCACGCGTCGCGACCCTGCTCCGGCGTTCACCTGCAGACCGGCACTTTCGTCCCCTTGTGCAAGAGAGTAGCCTGCTCGAACACAACCTAAGTCCGGTCATCCCGAATAAGTCCTTTACCCCCAGTGAGTTTCTTTTCGGCCTGCTCGGTACTTTCGCGCGAGGCTTCTTTCGGGCTTTAATTCTTATGTTTTTTGTTTTGCTTTTTCGCTGGGTCTGTGTAGTTTACTATCCCTTGCTTCGTCAAAGCGGGCTTAGGACCATAAAAGAAGTTAAACAACATCGACGCGAGCACCCTGACCCTTTGAAAGCCAGGCAAAGCGATATGTCTGCCCGGATGAGGATTGCTATGGAGAGGGCGAAGAAAGCCCAGGCGTCCGGATCGGCACCGGTCGAGAACTTGCCTCAGTCCGGCCCCGGCGCTGCGAGAGGAGGCTGGACTGGCGGGCGTGGGGGCCAAACTGGGAGCCGCGGCTCGGAGACCATCCGCGGTACCGACCCCGGGCGTGGTGCCGGCCCGACTGGGGTGACCGTGGAGCCCCGTGTTACGAGGAGCCGGGCTCGAGAGGAGGAGACGGCCCATTCTGACAAGGAAGCGATCGGCGCTGAGGAGCCCCCGGCCCGGAGTCCGGATAGGAAGAAGAAAAAGGTGGACGAGGGGGGTTCATCTTTTGTACCGGACACGACTGCTTCCGGCGGCGCTCCTGCCCCCTCAATTTACCTGCCCGTCGACCCCGAAATTCGGGAACATTTCCTCAAGGAACTCCCCGGCTTTCCCGACACCTGGTTCATCGATGCCAAGGCCGCCGCTATCCCGGAGATAGTTAATGGGCACGGCCTTCCCGAGGCTGCCATGCAGGCAGCTCGTCTCCCTATGATCTCGTGGACTGCGTCTGTGAAGGCAACGACCCAGCAGTTGTCCACTACGCAGATTATCCAACACTCGGCTGCCTCTATGGCCCGCTCGTTGGTCGAACTTGTCCACGCCGCTGCCCAGACGCGTGAGCTCGAAGCCGCGAAGCGTAAGCTTGATGCCGAGCTCATCTTGAGCAAGGCCCGGGTCCGATCTCTGAATGACCAAGTTAAGGAGTTCAGGCCGCTTGAGCAGGAGCTCATTGTTCTTCGCGGGGCGGCCCTGAAAGCTTAAGAGAGGGAGGCCGAGCTGGAGGAGGCGAAGAGGGTCGCTGAGGAGAAGTTGGAGAGGGGAAGGGCCGACTGGTCTTTTGAGAAGGAGTCCCTGGAGAAGAAGAACACTCTCGAGATGGCTATGCAGGACAAGGCCTTCAACCAAGACATGGAGGCTCTTCGCGCCCGGGTCCGCACCTTGGGCGAGCAAATGGATGCCTATAGGGAGGAGGCGATGGAATGGGCCAAGGCAAACGTGGCGACTCTACAGACGCAGTTAAGCTACCCGGAAGTCAAGAACCTCTTTCAGAAGGAGATGATGGCCGACATGGACTCCGGGGTCGCTTACAACCTCTTTTGGCTCTTCCAGCGCCTTGATCACGGGCTCCTCTCCTTGGAGGACTTCCGGCCAATTATGAATGCGAAAATCGCCAAGCACGGCTTGGAGGCCGAGTTTGAGGGGATGATCTGCGAGGTTGACGAGGAAGAGGCGGAGCTGGTGCGCCATCGTCAGGGTTGGGCGGACGACCTCATTGTCGGTCTCCAAGACTTTGGCCCGAATCCGAGTGACCGGTGCCTGTCCGATTGGGAGAGGTTGAGGAGCTATGAGTCCTTCCCTATCTTGGGCAACGATGAAGATGGTTTCACCTTGCTGGATCCGAGACTGGCAGGTGACGATGGGGCCGGCACTTCCGGATTGAAGGACGAAGGGGGGGACGTGGCCAATATCCCGGTTGGGGACCCACCGGTCACCGACTTGGAGACCGACCCTAAGTCCGCTGAGAAGGATGCTGCCGAGGCAGCTGCTGGTGTCGTTCCCGAATCCAAGGCCGGTCCGTGAGGTCGATCTTACAGTCTTCGTGCTATTTTGGCCGTGTGTGGCCTTTCTAAAAAAAACTGGTTTAGTCTTTCCTTTTTTCTTGCGTGTTTTTGTTAAGTTTGTTCAGACTAAGTACTTCGTTATTGCCGCTTTAGCTTTTCTTTTGAATGGATTCCTTATTTTGATGGTTTTTGTCTTTTACTTTGTTATTTTTTATTGAGTTCTCCCAAGTTCGTTTGCGGTGCCGAGCTTCTGGCCGGACTTTTTGATGGTGAGGCCGAGCTCGTGGTCGAGCTCGGCGCTGATTCGTTACTTGGCCGAGCCTCGTGATCGGGCCCGGCCTTATTAATTACGGGGCCGAGCTCGTGGTCGAGCCCGACGCTGATTCATTACTTGGCCGAGTCTCGTGATCGGGCTCGGCCTTATTAATTATGGGGCCGAGCTCGTGGTCGAGCCCGGCGCTGATTCATTACTTGGCCGAGTCTCGTGATCGGGCTCGGCCTTATTAATTACGGGGCCGAGCTCGTGGTCGAGACTCGGCGCTGATTCATTACTTGGTCGCCTCACCTGCCCGAACTGTTTTACTGAGTCGGTTTGAGGTTTGGGCCAGTCGAGCTACGCGCTTGAGCTCGTTTTTTCATTCCTTACAATTGGCAGCTTTGGCCTTACCGGGCTACTTTGCGGAGCCCGGCTTGTGCCGGCCAGGCCATCGTACTGACCCAACCAACACATAATTATATGGCAGCTTTCCTGACCGGTCTTGCATTCAGACTCGGCGATACTATAGGCCTGTCTGGGCTTCCTAGTTGAGCCCGGCTAGTGCCGACCAAGCCATCGTACTGGTCTCGGCCGACACTTCGTTCCTTACGTTTCATTACGCCGCTTCGACTCGATCTATGCTAAAAACTCCTGCCTTATCAGAATTAATCATGGTAAAGAGTTACATTTTCCTTTACAAAAAGTGACGAAGTAATTACGAGAGACCACCCTAAACCTATTGGTAGAACTTCTTTAGGAATTCCGAGTTCCATGGGTATTGGTGGGGGGTGCCGTCGAGGTGTTCGAGGCGGTAGGCCCCATGCGGGAGGACTTCGCTGATCTTGTACGGCCCTTCCCACTTCGGCTTGAGAGGCCCCAGGTCAGGCCCCGTCACCCTTTTAAGTACCAGGTCGCCGACTTGATATGAGCGTGTCTTGACTCGGGAGTTGATATATCTCTCGCTTCGCCTTTTGTATGCCGCGTTCTTAAGTTCGACACCCGCTCGATGTTCGTCAATTAGGTCCAAGTTGGCTCTTAGCAATTCGGACTTGGACTTTTCCTCGAAGTTAATTACCCGAACTGTCGGGGCGCCGAGCTCAACTGGTATCATCGCCTCGGATCCGTACGCTAAGGAGAACGGTGTTTCGCCGGTTGACGACCTGGCAGTGGTGCGGTAAGCCCAGAGTACGCTCGGGAGCTCTTCAGGCCAACTTCCTTTTGCAGCTTTAAGTCGGACCTTGAGGCCCTGCTTGATGATCTTGTTGACGGCCTCGACTTGACCGTTCGATTGCGGATGATAAGGAGTTGAGAAGAAGTGTTTAATGTTATGCTCCTCACAAAATGTTTCTAACTTTTTCCCTTCAAATTGTTTTCCGTTGTCGGTGATTATCGAATTTGGGACCCCGAATCTGCATATGATGGACTTCCACAGGAAATCTATCATCTTCTGCTCAGTTATGGTGGAGAGCGGCTCGGCCTCTGCCCATTTCGTGAAGTAGTCAACAGCGACAACGACATACTTTACTCCGCCTTTTCCGGTGGGTAGGGGGCCGATCAGGTCGACACCCCACTTGGCGAATGGCCATGGGCTGAAAATCGACTTCAAGGGTTGAGACGGTTGAACGATGTTAGGCGCGAAGGTTTGGCACTTTGTGCATCTCCGGGCCAGATCCAAGGCGTCCTTTTTCAGACTCGGCCAGTAATAACCCTGTCTGAGGACCTTATGAGCGAGGGCGTATCCTCCGGAGTGGTTCCCACATACGCCTTCGTGAATTTCTTTAAGTATGAGCTCGGCGCTCTTTTCGTCTACACATTTGAGCAGGGGTGCTGAGTAACCTCGCTTGAACAGTTCACCGGCCACGATCGTAAATCGAGCTGCCCGGGTACGAAGCTGTCTGGCATCTTTTGGGTCAGACGACAACGAGCCGGTCTCGAGATACAACCGGATCGGGACCATCCAGTTCGGGTCCTGGTCTTCCCCAACCTGCTCGGCACTTAACACGGAGGTGCCGAGCACAGAAGGTTGTTCCTTGTGGCCTACTTGAACGTATTCGACGCTTTCCACCCCGGCACTTGAGGCGAGGCGGGCTAGGGCGTCGGCCAGCAAGTTCTCCGTCCGGGGGATGTGCTCAATTCGGGTCCGGAGCTTGGCTAGTTTCTTCCTCACCAGCCCCAGGTAGGGGACCAGCCTCGGCTCTTTAGCTTCGAATTCTCCCAATATTTGCTTGACCATCAACATGGAGTCAGAATATATGATGAGGTCGGTTAAGCTCATGGCTTCTGCCAGGTCGAGACCGAACAGCAATGACTCGTATTCGGCTTCGTTGTTAGTAGCCGGGAAAAGGTACTGAACTGAATGACAGAAGAGTTTCTTCTGGGGGTCCACGAGGACAACTCCTCCACCCGCTCGTCCGGCGGTGGAGGACCCGTCCACGTACATCACCCATGGCTCCTGAGTTTTTGCTTCTTCAACTCCCGGTGTGAATTCCGCTATGAAGTCCGAGAGTACCTGCCCCTTCATTGCTGTTCGGGGTCGGTAGTGGATGTCATACTGCCCCAGCTCCACCGCCCACTTCACCATCCGACCGGACGTGTCCGGCCGGTGTAGGATCTGTCTAATGGGGTAGGAGGTGAGGACAGCGATTGAGTACTCCAAGAAATATGGCCTCAGCTTCCGGGCAGCGGTTACCAGCACGAAAGCGAGCTTTTCTATGGGTGCATAACGCAGTTCGGCATCGTGGAGTGCCTTGCTCACGTAGTAGACCGGGTGTTGACAAGAGTTCTTTTCCCGGATCAGGGCGGCACTTACGGCCATTTCGGATACTCCTAGGTAAAGATAGAGTGTTTCTCCCGGGCGGGGCTTTTGCATCGTCGGAGCCCGGCAGAGGGTCTCCTTAATGGCTTCCAGTGCTTTTTGGCAGTCGGGGGTCCACTCAAACTTGTGATTTTTCTTGATTGCGTCGAAGAAGGGCTTGCACCGATCCGTCGACTTGGAGATGAACCGACTTAGGGCGGCGAGTTTGCCGGTTAGACTTTGGACTCCCTTGATCGAGGTTGGTGGTCGGAGGTCTTGTACTGCCCGGATCTTTTCGGGGTTCGCGTCAATGCCGCGTTGACTAACAATGTACCCCAAGAATTTCCCGGACCCGACACCAAACGTACATTTTCTGGGATTTAACTTCATCGAATAATCACGCAAAATAGAAAACATTTTATTGAGATCGTTAACATGATAAGACGCGTACACGGACTTGACTAACATATCATCTACATACACTTCCATGCTCACACCTATCAGACTAGCAAACATTTTGTTAACAAGACGTTGGTAGGTTGCCCCGGCATTCTTCAGTCCAAACGGCATCATTGTGTAACAGTAAAGTCCGCGTGCCGAGTAGAAGGATGTGTGCTCCTCATCGTTGGGGTGCATGGGTATCTGATTGTATCCTGAGTACGCGTCCATGAAGCTCATCAGCTCGTGTCCCGAGGTGGCGTCTACCATATAGTCGATGTGGGGCAAGGGGTAGCTATCTTTGGGACACGCCTTGTTCAATCAGAAAAGTCTATGCACAAGCGTCATGCCCCATTGTTCTTCTTTACGAGGACCGGGTTGGCAACCCAGGTCGGGTACCGGACCTCCCGGATATACTCGTTGTTTTTCAACTTTATCACCTCCTCCTCGAGGGCTTGATGGCGATCAGGGCCAAGCTTTCTCCGCTTTTGCACCACGGGTTTGACCGTGGGGTCGACCTGAAGTCTGTGGCATGCAACTTTCGGGTTGATGCCGACCATGTCTTCGTGGGTCCACGCGAAAACATCCGCGTTCTCCCTAAGGAATTTGATTAGTTTGGTCCTTAGTGGTTCCGGTAACCGGCTCCCAATTCGGAGTTGCTTTTGACAAGTTTCTTCATCGATGAAAATGATCTCGACTTCGTCCATCGGCTCGTCTCTTTTGGTTCCCCTTTTTTCTTCGTACTGAGTGCGGGGGTCGAGCTCATCTTCTTCCGTGACCGGCTCCTTCTCGGCTCTCCGGCCCCTGTCGCGGTCCAAGTCGGCACCGGACCCTTCTCCCACCTGGTCGGCGTCGTCTTCAACCTGAGGGAGCGGACCTGTCTGATTGCTCAGCGTGCGGTCGTCCCTCAAATCGAGACTAGCCTGCTCGGCCCCCGGACTTGGGTCGATCTCGGCGCTTCCGCTGACCAGGTCGACATTTGTTTCGGACACATGAGGCGAACCTATCTGGTTTCCCAGTATGTGGTTCCCCTATGTTCTATCTGGCACCGGCTTGGTGCTTTTGCTGGGGACGATCTGCAGATGTTCCTGCACAGCTGTCATCTCGGTATCCGAAACGGGGTTGGCGGTATTTATCTCCAATCGGGGAATGGTCAGAACGCACTCCCGAGCTTCCCTCTGGTCTCTTCGGTATGTCCCTTCCCCGTCTGAGGTTGGGAACTTGATGGAATAGTGAAAGATGGAGACGGCGCCTCTCAACTTATAAAGCGTCGTCCTGCCTATGATGGCGTTGTACTCGCTCTGACAGTCCACGATTTTGAAGGTCTCGAGGATGGTTCTTGAGGGTTGCTCCTTTTCTCCGAACCGGATCGGCAGTGTGACTTGGCCGACTGGGGTAGTCGTTTGTCCGTTGAAGCCCTAGATCCGTTCTCGGCGTGGTTGCACGTCCTTTGAATCTATTCCCATCTTCTTGAAAGTGTTGTAGTAGAGTATACTTGCGTAGGCCCCAGTGTCGACCATGATGCGGTGGATCTTGATTGCCATGATGGGCGCGGTGATAACCAACGCGTCGGAGTGGGGATGGTCAAAGAGGAAAGCATCTTCGTCGGTGAATGAAATCTTGTTGGGGGTCGGTTCAGGTGGCGGCCTGCTCCCGGCGTGCATCACCCTTTGCCCGGCATGATAGGCTTGTCGGGCATAAGCCTTGGTCTGTCTTCTCGACAGGAGGGATTCAGCTCGGCTGGTGTTCACACGCCGGGGTGGGGAATAGGCCTGGTCGGCCCCCAATGATGGGGACTGATTTTGCTTCCGGCCCCTCGAGGTGCCGGCTTCGCCTTGATAAGCCGGGTTGAATGTCAGGATCTCATTGGGGCCGCCCTGTTGTGGTTTCTTCCTTCGTGGGTTCACGTCGGCATCGTCTTCACTGTTGAGACCGTCCTTGAAACGGCCTCCCTTCTTTCTTTTCTCCCCTGAGTGGGTAAATCTTTTAACGTGCGGGTCCTCAATCAATTTGAGCAGTGCCGAAATCAGGTTTCGGCATTGGTCGGTGTTGTGTCTATGAGCCTTGTGGTAGGTGCAGTAACGGGATTTGTCCACCTTGTCCTTATCGGTAAACATTGGTTTCGGGTCTGGTAGCAACCCTTTGGTCTTGATCTCCTCGTAGACGGCCGCGGCACCTACCGAAAAGACACCTTGATAGGTCTCCTTGAGCTCCTCCGCTTTCTGCCTCCTCATGGCTCGGATCTCAGCAAATGATTTGCCCGATTTTCCTAACTTTTCATCTTTCGCCTTTCCCTTGTTTGACGCGGCGTCGAGCACAGGGATGGACGAGGATTCTTCGGCCATGATATAATTTTGGGTGCGGACAAGAAATTCTTGGTATGTGGTCGGCTTGTTTTGGCAAAGGGACCACTTGAACAAAGTCTTCGGCTTCAGGCCGGCCTGTGCCGAGATCAGCAGCGCCTTTGGTTGGCATTGTTCCATGTTTTGGACTCGATCGTTGAATCTAGTTATGTAATCCTTCAAGCTTTCGTCCTCGCCTTGGACGATGTTGGCGATGGATTCCTTGGGGGCGAGGTTGATCTGCGATCCGATGAAGTGTGATCGGAACGCCGCCCTGAGTTGCCCCCACGTAGAGATGGAGTGGGGATACAGAGAGTGGTACCACCTCTGCGCCTTGGGCCCCAATGTCAGCGAGAACATGCGACAGCGCAAAGCGTCAGTGGCGCCGTGCAGGTCCATCCACGAGGTGTAGAGGCCGATGTGGGAGTCCGGATCCGAGCTCCCGTCATAGAGTCCGAGCGGAGGGACTTTGATTTTCTGAAGGACGGGTTCTTGCAATATGTCGGGCGAGAGTGGTGAGGCGTGGTCCACGACCCGGGCAGAAGGTCGTGGGAAGGGAGGAGGTGGTAGGAACGGAGGTGAAGGTTCGCTTTGAGTGTGGTGCCGACCCTCCAGTTCGGCAATTCTATGCTTAAGGGCCACGACCTCGTCTGCATCGCGCCCGATGGTTTTTCCCCGTTCAATGACCTCCCTGAGGTCCCGATTGGCCTTGCTTTTGTCGCCGAGGCGTTGATAGACGGAGCGGCGAATAACTTGCAGGCTCCGATCCGGCTGGCTTTCCCCGGTCTGTTCGGAAGGCGTCGGGCCAGCTCCCTTCTCGCGCCGTTCCAAGGCGGCGCGGTTGGGGGACTGGGCCGTCGTCTTGGATTTGGCGGGTTTTTTCTTCTTGTGTCCGTCCGCCTCCTTGGCGGGGGTTTGGAGTAGTGTGTTGTCGGGGCCTTCCGTGGCCGCCACGGTGTTGGCCCCGGCCGTCTGACCAGCGAGCGCCCTTACGAAGACCCCCTAAAGGGCTTTGAGGACGTCGGGGTGCTGCATGGCCTCCGTGAAGGTCGGAACTGGAGGAATAGGGGCTTGAGTCCCCTATTGGACTCGGCGGGAGGTTCTCTCGCCATTGAGCCGGCGGGACTGAGCGCCGGATTGCTGTGTTGACTCGTCGTGAGTGGATGAAGTCATCTCTGGTCGAGTTTTGGAGCGGAGATGATTTGGAACAAAAGAAAATGTGATGTAGCGTTAAACACCAGGTCGAAAGTGTCGACACCAAGTAACTTATGGTGCCCTCCTTCTAGCGCCAAACTGTTGACGAGCGTTTTCGGTCAACGGTTAAGATTGAAAATGTAGAAAGTACAGGACTAGAAATAAAAGAAAGATATGGTTTAATTACGATTTTATTAAATGATCACGAGGTCGGCCTCACGTACGAGGTCGGCACTTATGATATACTTACAATTCTTTCAAAGGACTTCTTACAATTTAGAGAGAGAAAGTAGAGGAAAGCTTAAGTTAGTTGAGGATTCAACAACCCCAAAATAAATGAGGTGAGCTGCTATTTATAGCACTCTTAAATGGGGTACTATTCACCGGTCTTGTCGTACAGTAGACTTGCAGAGCAGTTCGGCGCCTCCCTGACAGTTCATTAATGCGATTTGAGGTTTCTCCAATCATTGCTTGCTAGGCATTAAATGCAAGCATGGGTAGCATTTAATGCTGATTGAATGACTATGACAGGCCGTCCCATCAGCGAATGATGACCTCCCAAGTGGCGAATATTTTAATAGCGACCGGATCGGCGCCATCCTTTGGCAGGGCGGCTCTAACTTATTCAGGTCGGCACCTTCGCTCTGAAGGTTCGCGCGACCCGGGTGAGCCTTTCTTCAGCTCGGTACTGGGGTGAGACCAGCTCGGCCGCCCACGTGTCCGGGTGTCGGGCTCGGGAAGCATTCCTTTCAACCCGTACTGTATATAATTTCTCGGCTCAGGTCGGCTCCTGCGCTCCTGATCGGCCCGACGCTTTCCAAGAGTTCGGTCCCATACAGCTCATGGGGCCGACCCGTTTGGTCCTGACCCGACCGATCCGGATGTCAACACACGACACTCCGCATTTATTATAGTTTATAATAAAAAATGTATATTTATCACATTAATTAAATTACATTATATCTAAAGTTCTTAAAAAGTTGTATTTTTTTGTATATGTTTATAGATTAATTATTAAACAAATAAATTAAAATACAAGATATATTTGTAACTATAAATTATATTTTACTTTGATCATTTTGATTAAATCAGTTAGTTGACTACATGAATCAAGTAATTCGGTTCGATTTTAACAATTATGTTGGTTCAGATTTTCCAAATATTCGACTCGATTATTTCAATTTTAACGTCTTGATCGGTCAGTTTAGCCGAACCAACTTTAACGTGCATATACATACACGATAGTGTGCAATTTATTTATCATTAATGCGCAATACAATTAGTAGTGATGTGCTGTTTTTGAACATTAATATGTAATTATTAAACTTTTAATAAATTTTATATTAACCCATATACCAAATTGTAGTATATTAAAAAGCCCAAAATTGCAAATGAGTCCCTATAGGATGTCAAATTTTCAACAACACGCTCAAAATCAAATCTTGTTCATCTCACTTTACAACCACACCATTTCAGCCCAAAATCAAATCTCACTGTACAATCACTTGATTTTGGCCCCAAACTCTGGCGTCTGTCCCGGTGAACGGATCTCCGGCAATTAAGACCGCGTCCTTGTGGTTGGCGGTGGCTAATTTCACACAAGGAAGCTGCGAGATGGAGAGGACGATGAATGTCTCCGGTGGCCGCGAGCTCTGGATCGTCGTGGAGGACACGAACTGGCCGTCGAATTGAAGGCCCTTGACGTCAGGAGCATGATTGCTGTAGAAAATCGCCGGCTAATTTGCCAATTGGGCCGTCGTCAGGCGGAATGTGTGTTGGTCAGTGTCGGAGTAGATGCTTGCAATCTCGCCGGTGACCGTAGAAAACAATCCGATAAAGGCGGCGATGATGTGGGTGGAAGGTAGGTGGTGGCCGGCGACACCACCGGCAGAAAGAATGTGTGAATGTGTGTGTGTCCCCGTCTCTGCGTGTGTGTATTGGAGTGTGTGTTTGTGTATGAGAGAGAGTTGTGATTTTTATTGTGTGGTGGGGCCCTTGTGGATAGTGGATGAATGTGTAATGACTAGAATGTCCTTACTAAGTGGCCATATTTGTACACTTGACCCACCATGCACACATATTTACGACACTGCCATTGACTGTTTGACTATTATTTACTAAAATTGACTTGATCTTGTCTATTGATATGTTTGATCCAATGATGCAAATTTATTCTTATTTCTTTCACTATCTCCCATTCTCATATGATCCTAACTCTATATATATATATATATATATACATATATATATATATAATTGCTGGAAAAGCATTTAATAAAATTATTTTCGTTTCTAGCATTTTTCCTTAGAATTCTGCGTTGCTATTATTATTATTATTATTATTATTATTATTATTATTATTATTATTATTATTATTATTATTATTATTATTATTATTATTATTATTATCATTATTATTATTTTGACATTAATTCTCTCTATCCATTAAGGCTAAAATATTTTTTATCTTGCTTTTTCAAATTAATTAAGACAAAAATGAATATATTTTTTGTTAATTAAGTACTAATTATATTTTTTATTCTATCATATAATAGTTATTATAAAAACTAACTAATTATATTTACCATAATGATATATAAAATTTACATAAACATAAACATTGATATTGTAAAATTTTTTGATCAGGTTATTTATTCTAAAATAAACATGGAAAGTTTGCAGCTATAAAAAAATAACATTATTTCATATCTCAAAATTACAAAAAAAAAAAA
>CACSLK010027752.1:19817586-19835653 GCA_902706635.1 Striga hermonthica | reverse complement strand
AAAAAAAAAAAAAAAAAAAAAGATTATGAATATATTTTATAGGATTAATAAAAAAATTCATATGTAATTACATAGTTATGTAATGTTTATTGTAACCAATTATCAAATTTGTTAAAACGTAATATTAATATCTATTTAATACTATATACACACAACTTAATACAAGTCTTGCCCCCGACCGGCTGGAAATCGTCTCAAGCTCGTTCTCCTCGCCGGTTGAACACGGAACCTGCACGAAACTTCCATACCGAAGGTGTTTTCCAGTGAAGAGTCTCCAACGCTCAAGTTAGACCTTGAGAGAGAAAATATACGAGTGAATATGTGAGAGTTTGAGAAAAATTGTGCTGTAAAGTGAGGATTCTCGTCCCTATTTATAGGGACGAGCTACCTGTTCTACACGCGCGGGTAGGGCGAGTTCGGCCAACCGTCCTCTGCTCGTCCGTACAACCGCGCGCCTCCACTATCCTTGACGTCAGGGAACGCGTCCAATTTGTCAGGGAATGTCAGAGTTTATTATAGCCATGAGCCACTCATAGAATGCCGCGTGTCCTCCCTTCACGTGCTGGAGATTCTCTTGTGCGTTCTACTGCTCGACCAAATCTGTGCAATCGCGGCCTATCCGACCATCCTCCATCGATCAACGCCTCGAGTAACCAGTGTATGTCGACTATTTCTGAACCCATTTGTCTCTGTTGTCTGCTCTCTGTCCTTTATTTGCAGGTGTCTGGTCTGATTCGACCATATCATTTGACCCGTCTTATTTAGGTAACCCGACGAACCGGTCTATTTTCTCCGGTTAGCCCAACAAACCGGTCTAGTATATAATATCCCATATCATCTAGTCCCCCCACTCTGGTCGAGTATAAATGACTCGATCTAAGAGTAGGCTTTGGTCTATGTCGAGGAGGTTCTGCTTCTTTGTTTTCGACCACCTGACCCATTTCCTTCTTTTGCGCGTCTATTCTCTTTTCTAACCGCCACTTTGCGCTTTTTGAATTTCAAAATTCGCCACTTGTCCGCCCTTTTGGGATGCGTCTTTTCGCCTGCTCAGAAGTCATGATAACCTCGTGGCCCGTGTTGCCTCGAGTCTCGTACCCACTCATGTGCCTCTTTCTTTTCTGCCGTTGGATTTCCTCCTTTAATCCTACGGCTCGGGACTAGGTGTCTGTTCGCCTGTTCCCTGATCACAACCCTTCATTATTTACGATCATATGGTCGGCAATTTCTCCCATTCACTTCTTGCCCTTATAAATATCCATACTTAGAAAATTTTTTCCCTTTTCTTCACTATCGCACTCCATCGCACTAGAGCTTTCTGCAACTGTCGAGCATCCTGAAACCTTGAATTCTCCCTCCTATCTGCAAGTTCTCTGTCATTCGCCATGAGTAAGTCTTCTTTAACTTTCAATTTGTGTTTGCTAACTTTTAATTTTCGAGTTCTTCCTCTTTTCCTCGAACCTCTTCTCAATTCTGGCCCCGTCCGTTCTTCGTCCTTCCCGCTGTGCTATCCTTTACTCTTTTCCGCCTTCTTCTCTGCTTTTGCTCTTTCCTTCGATTAATTATAATTTTTCTTTCTTTTATCTCAGATTCTGCTACTTCGAGTGAAAATGATCGATACAGCGGGAAGGACCTGACTCCCCCTTCTTCTTCCGCGACTCTTAGCCTATCGAGTGATTCTGTACAAGAAATTCTTCAACCTGAGCCCCTTTCCATCCTCCCCCTGTGACGGCCAGCGATAGTCCTACAGCCACTGTTGTCTCTCCTTCCACCTACCTTGTCGACCAACCGGAGGACGAAGTTACCAGCCGCCCTCCTTCTCCTCCCGCCGAGCGTGTTCGTCGAGCTATCGGCGAAGATGACGAGATCGAAGACGAGGATGATCCTCAGGACCACATCCCACTTTCTGCTCGTGATCCCACAGACTTTGTTCCATTGTCCTCTCGCGCTCCGGCCTCTTCGACCATACCTTCTCGCCCCCATCAATCCAAGTCATCCAAGCGGTCCAAGTCGTCTAAGCCATCTGCGAGCGCTTTCCGTCTCGACTTTGATTTAATTGGTCATCCCGGGACTGCTCGCACCCCTGATGATAATGATACTTATGATAACCCTCCTGAGGGCTATTATACCTTCTTACGATCCCATTTCGACCTAGGCCTTCGCTTCCCTATCTGCCAGGCATTAATCGACCTGTGCGGTTTATATGGTCTCCCTCTCAACCAGATCACTCCAAACGCCTTCCGGACTTTAGCCTTCTTTATTGTTTTGTCCATGGTCCGCATGGGTAGAGTAGATTTAGATTTCTTTGTTTATTGCTATTTTGCTTCGAAACAATCGGACGGCCTCTATGTAAAAAGCCGGAATAAAGCTTGTTTCATTACCGATCGACCATCCAATGTTTCGAGATGGAAAGATCAGTTTGTATATATACGTCCTTCTCAACCTTACCCTTGGGCGCCTACCCCCTGGTTCATGGGGGTGCCCCTTAAACCTGCTCGTCCTTCTCCTAACCCCATTTTCGACCGTCGTATACAAGTGTGGAACTCGAACCCCGTCGCCTCTACTCCTTTACTTGAAGATGATAACCTCCTCCACCATTGTGGAATTTTAACCCATAAAAAATTTTCTCCTCCTCTCGCCGAGACCATTCTCTAAATTCGCGTCGACCCTAAACTTGCTGAAGCTAATAAGACAGCTCGAGAAGGTGTTCGAGTCATCCTTGTTATATGCTTTTGAAGTTACTACATCTTATGTTATCGACTAACTTTCTTCGACTTGCAATTTGTTGGTACAGAGGGATTTTTGCATAAGCCCGACCTCAAAAAATCTGGCGATAGGAGGTCCGCTCATAATGACATCTCAGCCAACGTCGAGAAGGCCAAGGGGCAATCTTCGACCAAAGATGTGGTCTCTCGACTGGAGAAATCTGGTGTTGGTGCTTCTTTTCATTCGAGCAAACAACGGGCTCCTCCCTCTCCGCCCAGGCAAGTCGAGCGCCACCCCAATCACTCGACCAAAGAGGGCGACGCATCCAAGAAATGCCCTCGGTCCGAGGTGACTGGTCCGCATTCTGCCAATCCTCCGCCCTCCCCCAAGCGGTCACAACTTGAGGCGGCTTCTACATGGAATCCCCTTTCCTCGCACTCTTCTCTCTCTTTGGTGTCAGCCGGACCTCGGGAGGCTGTGTCTCGGCTGATGAGCTTCCTACCATTCGACGATACGCACCGATGGGGGGTGAATCGTCGCAATCAAGCCGAATATGGCATTCGCGCAGTGACACAGGTATATTTCCTTTCTAGCATTATCTTCGAGTATCCTGCCTTGCGTCCTTCTTATTCTTCTTCTTACTTACAGACTCTGGTCTCCATCGTGCCTCTCCTCGAGGAGGCGATGAATGGCACTGGTCGCCCAATTCCTGTGCTTGAGGGCGACAACAGGCACCTCGAGGAGGAAAATAGAAGGTTGAAGGCCGAGAACGAGGATCTGCTCAAAACACGCCACACCTTGGCGGAGCAGCTGAAAAAAGATGAGCAGCGCTACAAGGATGCATTGAAGGGCAAGGATAAAGCCCTTGAAGTAGAGAGGGCTGGTCGGAAGAAAGAAGTCGAAGCCGCTGCTATTAATGCGATCGAGCAGTCTCGTCGGGCTTTGTGGAGGACCCAAGTTGGTCAGACTTTCCTCCAGGCCTATCGGGAGAAGCTGATCAAAGACTTCCTATGCTCGACGGCGTTCCTTAAAGAGGCTGCTGAGATGGGGATGGACTTCTACACCTACAGCATGGAGGAGGTCGAGTGCCAGCTGAAAGAGATGGGGTTTACAGGCGAGATCGACCAGAACAAGACATGGGAGGCAATTCCCTCTGCACCCTCTAACTTCACCGGCGACCCCAACTTGCCTGCTGAACACCCTTGGTGGACCGAGTCTTTAGAGCAGACTTTGGCGGGGAATCCTTCCTTGAAGAGCTCTTTCGATATGCCTAAGCCCGGCAAGGCGCCCCTGGTTCGTCTTTTTGTGGTCGTTCTTCCTCCTCAGCCTTTGACCACCAATGCTCCTTCGTCCATCTCTGATCCATCTGCCTCTGCCACCGCTCAATCTGCTGCCGCCTCCCTCTCCTCGAGCGACGCCTTGCACTCAACCACTACTGCTTCTGTCCCCTTTGTGACTGCCCAATTAACCACGGCAGCTCAGTTGGGGTTTGCTGCTTTTGCCTCGTCAGCTGCAAGAATTCCCTCAACTGTTGCTGCCCTGTCCTCGGCCACGGCTGCCCAGTCGACTTCTACAGCGCAGGCGTCTGCTGTTATCTCGTCATCTTCCACCGCCGCCGCACAGTCGACTGGTGCTGCTCCGTCTACCACTGCCCCTTCAAAGTAGCTTAGGCGTTGATGATGTACTTTAATATTTTATTTTGGTGCACTTTGTAATCTTGTACTCTTGATCGCATGGAATGAAAGTTTTAATTTTGTTTTCCTCGTGCTGTGTGGTGCTTTTATTTTGCCACTCCTTGTGCTGCTTTGTATTATGACTTTCTATGGAGATATTAATTGTAGTCCTTGTCGTGTGGATGATCTCTCCATATCCGCGACCACTTGCCCACCTGTTTAGGTAGAATGGCTATCTATGTGCTCGATCCCCTTCATGGCATGAAATTAATCGTCGTCTGACAATGTGATAAGCCATAGTAACCACTTGCTGTTTTTAAATGAGTATAAACATATGGTCTGGTACTCGTCCGCCCCTTAGTCGGGATGTTCTGAAAACAAGCGACCTTCGTCCACCCCTTGATCGAGATGTTCCGAAAACAAAGGACTTTGGTCTTCTCACTTGACCACCCCAAGGGATGTTCCGAAAACATTGTGGTCGTCCGGCCCGGAGGCATGGACGTTGTCGACCATATACCCACCCCTTGGAGTGTTCCGAAAACAAGCGATCTTCGCCCACCCCTTGGTCGGGATGTTCCGAAAACGAAGGACTTTGGTCTTCTCACTTGTCCACCCCAAGGGATGTTCCGAAAACATTGTGGTCGTCCGGCTCGGAGGCGTGGACGTTGTCGACCACATGCCCACCCCTTGGAGTGTTCCGAAAACAAGCGACCTTCGCCCACCCCTTGGTCGGGATGTTCCGAAAACGAAGGACTTTGGTCTTCTCACTTGACCACCCCAAGGGATGTTTCGAAAACATTTTGGTCGTCCAGCCCGGAGGCGTGGACGTTGTCGACCACATGCCCACCCCCTGGAGTGTTTCGAAAACAAGCGGCCTTCGCCCACCCCTTGGTCGGGATGTTCTGAAAATGAAGGACTTTGGTCTTCTCACTTGCCCACCCCAAGGGATGTTCTGCAAACTTTGTGGTCGTCCGGCCCGGAGGCGTGGACGTTATCGACCACATTCCCACCCCCTGGAGTGTTCCGAAAACAAGCGACCTTCGCCCACCCCTTGGTCGGGATGTCCCAAAAACGAAGGATTTTGGTCTTCTCACTTGCCCACCCCAAGGGATGTTCCAAAAACATTGTGGTCATCTGGCCCGGAGGCGTGGACGTTGTCGACCACATGCTCACCCCTTGGAGTGTTCCGAAAACAAGCGACCTTCGCCCACCCCTTGGTTGGGATGTTCTGAAAACGAAGGACTTTGGTCTTCTTACTTGCCCACCCCAAGGGATGTTCCGAAAACATTGTGGTCGTCCAGCCCGGAGGCGTGGACGTTGTCGACCACATGCCCACCCCCTGGAGTGTTCTGAAAACAAGCGACCTTCACCCACCCCTTGGTTGGGATGTTCTGAAAACGAAGGACTTTGCTCTTGCTTCGAATGATGGCGAGCAAGGGTTGCGTCCGTGGTTCCACGTGCGTCCAACAAGAAATTCCAAAGAAATTGTATAAGTGATCGGCTTGTATTATATATATATCGAATTTAGGATCCATGTAACCACATATAAAGATTGACTATATCGTTAAATAAATTAGACCGAACTTGTAAAAGCCATTAATGGTAGATATGAACAGAAATTAGTAATCATAGAAATCGATTATTTTGACAATCCTTGAACAAAATTCGCTTCGAAGCTACATCAATCCAATTTGCTCGAGCATAAAAAGGGAGTCACAACTTGTAAATGACATGTTTATGCATAATATTTTTTAAGATTAGCTACGTTCCACGACCTGGCTAGCGATCCGCCCTCAGCATCCTTCAAGGAATATGCTCCTCCTGCATGGACTTTTTCGACCAAGTATGGTCCTTCCCAATTGTGCTCCAGCTTTCCTACATGTTTGAGCACGTCCACTCTTTTCCAGACTAGATCGCCCACCTGAAATCGGCGGATTTTCACTCTTTTGTCATGGGCTGCTCTCATTCGTCGTTTGTACACCTCCACTCTGGTCGAGGCTTGTTCCCTGAGTTCTTCAATCGTATCCAAGATAGTCAGCATGAGTTCTTCATTTTGCTCCCGTTCGTACGCGCTCATTCGTTGGGATTGCAATTCTAGTTCGACCGAAAACAGCGCCTCCATCCCATAGACCAGGCTGAAAGGTGTCTCCCCAGTGGTCGACCTCGGGGTAGTTCTGTAGGCCCAGAGTACAGATGTCAGTTCGTCGACCCATGCCCCCGAGGCTTTCTCCAATCTTGTCTTCAGCCCATTCAATATAATCCTGTTGATCACTTCCACTTGCCCATCGGCTTGCGGGTGGGCGACTGAGGCAAAGTGCTGCTCGATTCCCATCTCTTCGCACCACGTCCTAACCCGCTTGCCATTGAATTGCGTTCCATTATCAGATATCAAGACGGGAACCCCGAACTGACAACAAATGTTGTTATATAGAAATTGGATTACTTTCTCCTCAGTGATCTTGGCCAATGGCTCAGCTTCCACCCACTTCGTAAAGTAATCGACTGCCACAATCAAGAATTTTCGTTGCCCTGTTGCCTACGGCATTGGTCCCACCAGGTCGATTCCCCACTGTGCGAACGGAATTGGTGCACTCATGGTGGTCATCGTCTCAGCGGGTTGGTGGATAAGTGGGCCGTGTTTCTGACATTGCAAGCATCTTGTTGTCATCTCCTTGGCATCCGCCTTCATTGTCGGCCAGAAATACCCTGCTCTCAAGATTTTCGCCACCATGGCTCCGGCCTTGCTGTGGTCGCTGCAGCATCCTTCGTGTACCTCCTTGAGGACATACCGGCCTTCTTCCTTGGTCACACATCGCAAATGTGGCCCGGTATACGATCGTTTGTAAAGAATCCCCCCTTGTTCGAAAAACCTCCTCACGACTTTGACTGCTCCTTCTCTCAACTCTTTCAGGATCAAAGCTCTTCAGTCCTCCACTTACCACTTCCGCTTCGACCACACTTTTTTCCATGTGGAGCAGGGTCACACTTCTGCTTTTACAGTCTACCAAATTCTGAGCGATTTTAGATAACAGATCGGCTCGGCCATTTTCTCCTCTTGGTATTTGCATTAGCTCGAATGACCCGAATTCCTCCTTTAGCCTCCTCATATCGTTCACATAACGTTGCAGCATGTCCTCCTTGATCTCGAAACCCTCTTGGAACTGCCCGACCACCAGCTGAGAATCAAAGTGGACCTAGATTTTTCGAGCACCTCCATCCAGAGCTAGTTGTAGTCCCTTTATCACCGCCTCGTATTCTGCCTCATTGTTTGATACTCGGAACCCCATTTTAACAGCACACTCCAAGTAATCTCCCTTGGGCGACATCAAGACTATGCCCAGGCCCGCTCTACTCCTCGAAACTGAGCCATCCGCGAACAGTTGCCACGTTCCCTCCATTTGCTCTTCCTCCTTTGTACCCTCTTGAATGAAATCGGCCAAAACTTGCGCTTTAATCGCCCTCCTTGGCTCATAAAGGATAGAGTATTCACTTAGCTCAACCGCCCACTTCACTAGTCGACCAGATACCGCTGGTCTACCTAGAGTCTGCTCCAGAGGCATGTTCGTTCGCACCTTGACTCTATGATTTAAGAAATATGGTCTCAGCTTTTGGAACCGTCACGACCACCGCCAATGCACATTTCTCGATCTCTGAGTACCTCAACTCTGCCCCTTGCATTACTCGACTAACATAGTATATTGGAAACTGTGCTGCTCCCTCCTCACGTAACAGCACCGAGCTCACCGCATTCTCGCCCACTGATATATAGAGCACGAGCTCTTCTTCGTGTACTGGTTTAGCTAATAGAGGCAAATTCGCCAGCACCTCCCGCAACTCCTCGAAAGCTTTCTGGGCCTCCTCGGTCCACTGGAACTTCGAGCTCCTCTTCAACGTCTTGAATAGAGGGCCACTCTTCTCAGCCACTTTAGAGATGAATCTGCTCAACCCCGCTATTCGACCAGTCAGTATTTGGATCTCCTTCACACTGGCAGGTAGCTTCATCTCGATCACCGCTCTCACCTTCTCAGGATTCACCTCTATTCCCCACTTCGTCACCATATATCCTAAGAACTTCCCTGCCTTCACACCAAATGAGCATTTGGCTGGATTGAGTTTCATGCCATACCTTCTCAGCGTTTGGAAAGTCTCCCTCAGGTCGCCCACATGATCCGCTTCCACCCTGCTCTTCACCAACATGTCATCGACATATACCTCCATATTCCTTCCTAACTGGTCTTTGAAAATCTGGTCGACCAGCCTTTGGTAAGTGGCCCCGGCGTTCTTCAACCCGAATGGCATGACCACATAACAATATGTGCCTTTGCTTGTTATGAAACTTACCCTCTTCCAATCTTCTCTTGCCAAGGGGATTTGATGGTACCCCTGCGAGGCATCCATGAGACTGAGCAGTTCTCACCCCGCTGTGGAATCTACCAGTTGGTCAATCCATGGCAGTGGGTATAGATCCTTCGGGTAGGCCTTATTCAGATCGCGAAAATCGATGCACATCCTCCATTTTCCTCCTGATTTGGACACCATCACCGTTTTGGATAACCATTCTGGGAACTGGATCTTCTTGATGTGTCCGGCGTTTAACAACTTCTCGACCTCCTGCCCGATTATCCTGTCCATTTCCACGCTGTGGTGTCTCTTCTTCTGTTTCACTGGTCTCACACTAAGATCAGTATTTAGCCTGTGCTTAATCACTCTGGCTTCAATCCATGTTAACTCTTCCGCCGTATACGCGAATATGTCCGCGAACTCCCTTATTAAACCGACCAGCCTCAATCTGATCGGCTCTTACAGATCCTTTCCAATCCTGAACTTTCGATCATCACTTCCCTGTATCATCTGAACTTCCTCGACCTCGCCACCAGGCTGTATGTCCATCTTCTCTTTTCCTTTGCCTTGCCATCCCTTTTCCTCCTTCGACCTCGACCCTCCTGGTCGATCAGGCTTCTCTTCCTCGCCTTTCAATTGTTTTTTCGACATTTGCTTGTTATTGCTGACTGTGGTTTGGTAGCAACTCCTCGAGGTGAGCTGGTCCCCTGCAATCTCGCCCACATTTTCACCCACAGGATATTTGATCGTCATGTGGTATGTAGACACGACCGCCTGGAACGCGTTCAGCTCTGTTCGCCCCAAGATGATATTATACGACGACTCCGCACCGACCACCACAAAGCGCACCATCCTGACCTTCCGGGTATCACCCGACCCCAATGCCACAGTTAGACTTACCTCGCCCATTGGCATCACCTCTCCTCCGTTGAAGCCATACAAGGTCGTCGCCACCGGTTTTAATTCCACATTCAAATGTTTGTTGATTTGGGTGAAGCAGTCATAGAACATCACATCGACCGAGTTCCCAGTGTCGATGAACACCCTCTTCACATCGAAAACTGCTACCTCTGTTGTGATGACCAGCGCGTCATTATGGGGTAGTAAAACCCCCTCCGCATCTTCTGCCCGAAAGCTGATTACCGGTATTTGTCCAGTTATTCCGACCTCCTCCCTCTTACGCTTCATTGCTCGCACGTGTCCCTTTCGTGCATTGTTCGATTCTCCATTCGTGGGCCCTCCTGAAATCATATAAATTGTGCCCCTCTTCGTGGGCACCTCCCCCCTCGATTCCTCTCGACCATCATCTTGTCGCCTCCTCCTCTCCCTCCTAGCATCGTCTTCTCTGTCATCGTCCCTATCACTCCTCGCCACCAAATCCTCCCTACATCTTCTCCTCTCCTTACCTCGTGGTCGATCACGGATAACAAACTCTTTCAAGTGTCCCGCCCGTATGAGACGCTCGATTTCGTCTTTCAAGTGCCTACAATCTTCCGTGTTATGTCCATAATCCCTATGGAATCTGCAGTATTTATTCGACCTGGGTTTGGTTGGTCCTTCGAACCTCGTCGCCGGCCACGTGACCTCCTTGCTCTCAAGCTTCTCCTCAATGGCGGCCAAAATTTCGCCCACTTGGGCGTTGATAGGAGTGAAGTTGTTATATCTTTGACCGTTTTGTAGCCGAGGTCGTCCTTGCTAGCGATCTTCTCGCCCCCCTCGAAACAAATTTTGCCCATCCCTTCTGGGCGATAGCTTCTTAGATGAGCCTCCTTTTGGGGAACTCTTTCTAGGTAATCCCCTCCTGGGTGAGCTCGGCCTTCCCTTCCCTTGCACAGGTTTCACCACCTCAAGTTTGGCAAACTCAGCCTCTGTTTCTTCCAAATTGATGTACTTCTTGCATCTCTTAAGCACCTCGTCGTAAGTTCGAGCAGGCGTCTTTGCTAATGACGTTCGACATGGTCCTGGTCGCAGACTCCTCATCGATCCTCCCACCTTCACCTCGTCGCCTGTCGTGGACACCTCTAAACACATCTGATTGTATCGAGCAACATATTTCCGCAGGGACTCTTTCTCGCCTTATCGCATCGCCATCAGAGTGAGGTATGTCTTCTCCTGCGCGACCGCACTTGAATATTGATTGGTAAGTTGTCCTGCGAAATCCTCAAAGTCCTTGATCGAACTGAGAGCTAATTGGTGGAACCAGTCGAACGCGTCTCCTCGCAAGGTCGACAGGAAGGCCCTGCAACTGACAGGATCTGAATACCCGTGCAAGACAGACATGTTTTCGAATGCCCTTACATGCCTTGACGGATCGCTCGACCCATCAAAAATCAGGTTTATCTCCCGGAAACTCGCGGGCAATGGTACAGCTAGAATTTTCCTCGAGAACGGGTGTCCTCGAGCACGCCTGTCCGGCCTTCCCTCCATCTTCTCCTGCAGCTGCCGGAGCTGCTCAACCATCCTCTCCATCGCCCTATCTCTGTGCTCCCCTCCTCCGCCATAACTCGACACGTCCTCCTCTTGCGTCCCCGGCACCGCGGTCGGTATGGTAGCAGCCTGGGATGTCTGGTGAGTGACCTGCTGCACAGCCTGCCGCCACGTTGGCCATCTTCCTCTGCATCTCTTCCCTCGTCATGGTCACCATTTGTTGGGCAGGGGGTTGCGGTGCTCTTCCCGTTGGCGGCGCCATCGTCTGCACCAATGGTCCAACTTGTTGCGCCACAACCGGGCCTGCTTGCAACGGCGTGAGGGCTGTTGTCGATACTGCTTCACGAGCTTCATTCTCTCTGCTCGTGCCTTCTCCTCCACCTGGGATCGTCGCACCCTGAGGCATCGGTGTTGGGGTCATTGGTGTTTGTGATGGCCCGGAGAAACCAGGTGGGGGCCCTACTCCCATCGGTCTTTTCGTCTTCCACGCTTCATCGAACGACGACTGCAAATTCACTCGAGGAACTCCGTCCGCCATAGTTGAACTCAGAACACAACTTTTTGAACGAAGGTCCCACAGACGGCGCCAATAATACAAGTCTCGCCCCCGACCGGTTGGAAATCATCTCAAGCTCGTTCTCCTCGCCGGTTGAACACGGAACCTGCACGAAACACTCACACCGGAGGTGTTTTCCGGTGAAGAGCCTCCAACGCTCAAGTCAGATCTTGAGAGAGAAAATATACGAGTGAATATATGAGAGTATGAGAAAATCTGTGTTGTAAAGTGAGGATTCTCGTCCCTATTTATAGGGACGAGCTACCTGTTCTACACGCGCAGGAAGGGCGAATTCGGCCAACCGTCCTCTGCTCGTCCGTACAACCGCGCGCCTCCACTATCCTTGACTCAGGGAACGCGTCCAATTTGTCAGGGAATGTCAGAGTTCGTTATAGCCATGAGCCACTCATAGAATGTCGTGTGTCCTCCCTTCACGTGCTGGAAATTCTCTTGTGCGTTCTGCTGCTCGACTAAATCTGTGCAATCGCGGCCTATCCGCCCATCCTCCATCAACCAACACCTCGAGTAACCAGTGTCTGTCGACCACTTCTGAACCCATTTGTCTCTGTTGTCTGCTCTATGTTCTTTATTTGCAGGTGTCTGATCTGATTCGACCATATCATTTGACCCGTCTTATTTAGGTAACCCGACAAACCGGTCTATTTTCTCTTATTAGCCCAACAAACCGGTCTAGTATATAATGTCCCATATCACAACTAGTTTATAATACTTTATTTAAATCTGTGTAAATGCAAAATAATCGAATAGTAGTTATTAGAAATACGAATATTTAAACAAAAGTAAAAACCCTAATTTCATCCATGAAAAATTAAGAATTAAGAAAATAATTCTAAATTTATTAAAAACTTTTTTATGTGCAACATTTATGGTTAGGTGAATCTCTCTAAACTTTTCTCTCGTTTTTCCCCAATTTCAAACCTAGTTGCAGTCTTCGATCAATATCGTGTTTCCGCTGCTTCAGATAACCTATGTCTCCCGTGCTCGGAAGGGGACTTCATGATTTGAGTGCTTGGAACCAAGCGTTGCTAGCACGAACTCTTTTAAACATGCAACTCAAGAAGCACACCTTATGGTAGAGATGGATCCACAACATTTATTTGGGGGGGAGCAAGTCCGTGTGGGAATAAGAAATACACAAAGATGACTCGCCCCTTTTCAAATAACTCTTCAAGATCTGTTGTGTCTTGGTCGATAAGGCGGAAGAGATCCATTTTGTCTTGGTAGATAAGGCGAGTAGTGAGCAAGCCGCAATAGTCATACTTCATCGTTGGAGTTCGCGAGGTAAGCTAGATAGGTCAAGAAGTTGCTATGGTTTTTTAAGGCCCAGCGATACATTGGTGCCTTGGATGGGGGTAGTTTGGGGCTCTTGCAATACCCCCAAACACTCCTTCATTCTTTGGTTGGGAGTGCTCAATCGAGGTGCGGAGCCACCCTTGGGCTAGGTGGGCTCCAGCCCCATGTCCATAAAAACTAAAAAAAAAATCTAACTTTAATTTTTTAAAAATTTTATACATAGCCCCCCATTTATATATGTTGTTAAGCCCTATATATTTTAGGTTGAATACCTCAAAATTCAGGTCGAATTTATTTATCTTACAACAATGGTGGATAAGTGACGATCGTAGTGAGAGGAAAGAAGAAAATCTTTTATTGTCAAATGACAATTATGCTCTTACTAATTTTTTATCAATTGAGTTTATAATGTGTCTCAACACATTCTTATTGCACAGTTTGTTAACCATTTTCGTTCGATTTTTGTTGAATTCGCCTCCAATAATTAATTTGGTCTAATTTCCTAGACAAAAAATAAAAAATAATAAACTCTTACAGAGTTGATTGCAAACATGTTCGACTCTAGTTGTTTGATCGACAAGTACGGTTAGCTATTTAAGTTTGACTTGCTTAAATCTATAAGTGATTCGAGATTGAGTTTTCACAATTCGAACTGAAATATGTTAACAAATAATTCGGTTCTAGTCATGGCAAAACGATTCCAGGATGAAATCGCAGGTCCCGGGCCGACGGTTTGAGGGCCCTGAACCAGCTCGAACATATGCACTGGCCGGTTCATTGAGCTATTGGTTCTTGGCCGCCCAATTCATTAAAAGAAATAAAATAATTAAAAATAATTTTTTTTAAAGAAAAAAAACAAGGTCGAACCTCTGGTTCCAGTTTGAAACCAAAAAGTCGAATCGAAATGTGTAAACTATAAAGTATTGAATAAGAACCAGACATGTCAAAAACCATGGGCTGGTTCAAGAACCATGGTTAAAGAGCCAGTTTGTGAGGGTTTGGGCTGAACCAGCAGGTCGGGCTGGCCCATGACCATGTCTACTCGATTTCAATAATAGTTATAATATGCAGCCCTGGATTAAATTTTTTTCTAGCTACGCCCCTGGCTCAAAAGTCTTTGTACAAAGGACTGGTTAGAGTTCCTTGATGTAGACCCGACTTGTTCTCTTTGTGGTGGTGTGGATGAATCATGGGTCATCTATTCTTCGAATGCCCCTTTAGCTTGGAAATTTTGGGGGGGAGGGGGGGTGATTCATGATTGGGTTAGCCTCTGTCATAGACCATCGACTCTCAAAGGGACCCTTAAGTGGACTAAGAAGGAGCTTAGTGGGACTACTTGGAAAACCAAGTTTATGAAAGCGCTGCTCGCGACAACCGTTTATTTCGTTTGAAATGTGAAAAATGTTATATTTTTTGTTAATATAAAAGTAATGTAAGATGTTATATTCATGAGTGTAAGATATTACACATTTCATGAATGTAGGATAAGTTTCAAGACAATGCATGTGGATGAGTTTCACATTAACAAGCTTGAAACTTATTAGTTTAATTAATTGTGAATTACTTTAACAAGTTGCAACTCCATGAGATTGATGTTTCTCATTAAATAAGATGAGTTGTAAAATTAAGTTCTTACATTTTTTGTAACCATAAGGTAATGGGTCCTATATATACTTCTCTTCTTTGTGAAATCTTAAGAAGAAAAGTGAGAAGGCTTGATCAATTCCAAAACTCCTTTCCATTTTGTGTGTTCCCTAAAGATTTCAAATAGAGGGAGGAAATAGAGTTTTTGGACAAAGTTCCAAAGAACTTGTTTGAGCCTTGTATTACATATTATTGTTCTTGAGAGAAATATTAAATAAAATAAAAAGTGAGTTTTGTTGAGTGTCTCTTTCTCCATTGTTATCTATTATTTCCAACAATCAAAAACTCTATTTGCCTGGAGACGGAGACGATCAAAATCATGAACCAAGACCTTGTGAAGTTGGATAGGTTTGATGGCTCAAATTTCACAAGGTGACAAGACAAGGTGAAATTTCTTCTCACGGCCCTCAAGATATTTTATATCCTTGATCCTACCTTGGCTCCTCTACCAAAGCCAAATAAAAACGATACGCTCGAAACTGTGGCTGCATGGAAGAAAAGAGAGGAAGACGAGTTAATATGCCGGGGTCATATTTTGAATGCCTTGTCTGATAGGCTATATGATCTCTACACCAATAATTAGGCTAGAGAAATTTGGGAGGCTTTAGAAAATAAATATAAAACCGAAGAAGAAGGTACTAAAAAATTTCTAATCTCCCAATATTTTGATTTTAAATTTTTTGATGAAAAGCCTTTATTACCTCAAATTCATGAGTTGCAAATACTTGTGAATAAATTGAGAGTTTTAAAAATTAAACTTCCGGAGGCTTTTCAAGTTGGGGCCATTGTGGCTAAACTACCTTCAAGTTGGAAGGGGTATCGAAAAAGGATTCTCCACAATAAAGAGATTACTCTTTGGAGGAGTTTCAAAAACATCTTCGTATTGAGGAAGAATCGAGACTAAGAGATAAAATGGTTGATGAGTCCAATTGTGGGACTAGCAAAGCAAATATGGTTTCAAAACAAAAACACTTTGCTGATAAAAATAAAAATAAAAAGTTCAATAATTCTTTTGGTCCAAAGAAAACACATGACAAGTTCAAGGGCAAGAAAGGCTCTTGTTTTGTATGTGGAAAACATGGACATTTTGCAAAAGATTGCAGGGACCGAAAGGGGGCTGAAGTGAATGCAATTGATGATGAGATCATTGCAACTTTAAGCCATGTATGTGCTGTCCATGGGAAGGTTCAAGGATGGTGGTATGATACCGGTGCCACCGTTCATGTTACCTATGACAAATCTCTTTTCAAAATCTTTAAAGATGCAAAAGGAGATCAAGAGATTCAAATGGGAAATGAAAGAAAATTCAAGGTGCTTGGCAAAGGCACAATTGAGATTGTATTCACTTCGGGGAAAAAGATTACACTTATTAATGTTTTGTATGTTCCCGATATGAATATAAATCTTGTCAGTGGTGATTTACTTAGCAAACCGGGTATAAAAGTTGTGTTTGAATCCGGTAAGCTAATATTAACAAAATCGGGGAATTTTGTTGGAAAAGGTTATTCTACTGATGGGATGATTAAGCTTTGTATTCAAAATAATTTGAATAAAGAGGCATCTACTTCTGTTTATGTGTGTGACTCAAATTCTTTGTCACTTTGGCATAATAGGCTTGCACGTGTTGGTTTAATCACTATTAAAAGAATTGTCAAAAGTGGTTTAATTAATTGTGATATAAATAAATTAAAAAAATGTAAAATATGTGTTGAATATAAAATGATCAAAAAGCCTTTTCAAAGTGTGGAAAGATCATCAAATTTGCTTGATTTAATACATAGTGATCTTTGTGAACTTAACGGTGTAAAAACTAGAGGCGGGAATAGGTATTTTGTTACATTCATTGATGATTGTTCAAGATTTACCTATGTGTTTTTATTGAAAAACAAAAGTGAAACTTTTAATTCCTTTAAAGTTTACAAAGCCGAAGTTGAAAATCAACTTGGTAAAAAGATTAAAATTTTGAGAAGTGATAGAGGTGGTGAATATTTCTCAAATGAATTTAATTTATTTTGTGAAGAAAATGGCATTTTATTCATGAATGTACAACACCATATACACCACAACATAATGGTGTAGCAGAGAGAAAGAATCGAACATTTCTAGAAATGGTGAATGCTATGTTATTGCATGCTAAATTAAATTTTGAGTTGTGGGGTGATGCATTGTTAACTGCGTGTCATATTTTGAATCGAATCCCTATGAAGAAAATTGAAAAATCTCCATATGAGTTATGGAAAGGAAGGAAACCTAATATAGGTTACTTCAAAGTGTGGGGGTGTCTTGCATATTGCAAGAAAATGGACCTGAACAAAAGAAAGTTAGGTTCGAGAGCCATAAAGTGTGCATTTGTTGGTTATGCCACAAATAGCAAAGCTTATAGGCTATTAGATTTGGAATCTAATGTGATAATTGAATCAAAAGATGTAGAATTCTTTGAGAATTTATTGAGTAGTTCTCAAGAATCTACTAATCTTGAAGAGTATCAAGAGAATGAACCAATGACGGTTGTTGAGAACCCATTGATGCCGGTGAGAGACAAAGAAAAGAAAAATTGTTGGGATCGGATGAAATTGATTCTCAAAGAATTTCCTTGTATTTAGTAGAGGGAAATAGGAAAGATATTATTAGGAAAATTCCTATAATACTTCAAGTGGAGGAGGATCCAAAACATACAAAGAAGCCATTGATTCGAGAGATGCCGCTTTTTGGAAAGAAGCAATCAATGATGAAATGGATTCTATTGTATCTAATCAAACATGGGAATTGGTAGATCTTCCAGCAGGATCTAAACCAATTGGTTGCAAGTGGGTGTTTCGTAAGAAATACAATACCGATGAGAGTATTCAAACCTTTAAAGCTAGATTAGTAGCTAAAGAATTTAAACAAAAAGAAGGTATTGATTATTTCGATACATATGCTCCAGTGGCAAGAACAACTTCGATTAGGATATTGTTTGCTTTGGCATCAATTCATAATCTATTTGTTCATCAGATGGATGTCAAAACGGCTTCTTGAATGGAGATCTCAATGAGGAGATCTATATGGAACAACCAGAAGGTTTTGTTCTACCGGGAAATAAACATAAAGTTTATAGGCTTGTTAAATCATTATATGGTTTAAAGCAAGCTCCTAAACAATGACATGAAAAAATTGATAGTGCTATTATTTCATATGGATTTAGACATAATAACGCTGACAAGTATTTATACTCTAAATCTTGTGATGACTATACAATCATAGTGTGTTTATATGTGGATGTCATGTTAATCTTAAGTGATGACATGAGAGGAATATCGGAAACGAAGAGGTTTCTATTATTAACCTTCAAGATGAAAGATCTTGGAGAAGTTTAATGCAAGTGTAAGCGTCCGGGTCCGGTTTGGGGTAGATCGATTCTTGTCCTCGC